>JAXRKP010001665.1:97500-100000 GCA_037039925.1 Doris montereyensis
ACAATTCTTATGAAGGCTGCATTATGTTTACACAGAATAAATTATAAAGTTGAGCTTTACGGCTCCCCACAGAAGGAGTCATCGCCTTGCGTTCATCCTCCTTTCCTACACATTTTTATTCTTATATTATTATAAGTACGAGATATTTTGCATGTAATGTGATTCCTTTCGTCGGTCTTCAATCCTAAATACACTCCACCAACAAAGCAAATTGTACATATAAAGCATGTACATAGTTTATAAGACCGAAAATCAGCCCGGAGGCTATGGTGACAGTTTCCATTCATCCCATCCACAACCTAACATTTACTCCAGGGTAATACATTATGTAATGTCACGGTGAATGACACACACCCATTGTGGCATATCCTAAAGTTAAAGTTACACACTTTTACGAGTCGCAAAAAAAAAAGGTGAGCGAAAGAAGATCATTTTAGATTGAAACTTTCGTGTAAAAGGTTGTTCATTTGAATTACACCCAACTAACACCGGTGTTCCTGTCAAGAGTAAGTTTGACATTTTAGACAAAAGTTATTTTATCCCCGGCAGATATGAAATCTTTCTTTGTTGTAACTTCATTGCAGGGTGGAGGGTTTATTCACAGTATGATTTCGGAATCTGAGCCCAGAACATACCTTTATAAGTACGACGTCGCATTAAACCAATGCTACTAGACCCGAAACATACCGTTTAAACAACAGGTATATGGCGACATGGCATTGTACCAATGTACTAGACCCCCAAACATACACTAAATGAAAAAACATATGACATGGCATAAGCCGAATGTTAGTGGGCTCCAAACATACATTTTAAACTATGTAACGACAGGGCATTAGGCCAATGTTACTGGACCCCGAACACACTTTTTTAAAATATGACATTGTATGTTAAATCAATTGTCACTGAGATTCTTATTAATGTTGACATGGCATAGGACCCTTGTCACTGGGCCCCGAGCAGTGCTTTTAAAAAGACAGCATGGCATTGGACCAGCGTACCTAAACCTTACTTAAACAATTCTTCTTCGGCTTTTCCCCTTAGAGGTCGCCATAGCAGATCACCATTCTCAATCCTGTCCTATCTTGCTCGTCCCTGTCTCTTGCACCAACGATCTTCAAGTCTTCCTGTGTCATAACCATAATATCTTTTTTGGGTCTCCCCCCCTCCTCCTCCTACCATCGGCATATACTCTATATCCTTTCTCTTTACGTATCCATACCATCTCAGTCTCAGCCTGCTTTCCCTGACTTTGCCTCCTACTACAGGACTAGGAATCCTTGCCTACCTACTTGGGTTTCCTCATCGGATGTGTTCATTCCGAATTTTATCCAACCGTGACACATTAAAGGAGAACCGCAAATTCTTCATCTCAGTCACCTGTAACTGTTCTTCTTGTTGTTGTTGTTGTTTGTTTTTGTTTTACTTAAACATACCTTTTAAATGACGACATGGCATCCTGACCAGAAGTGATAGAGTCACACACGTGTTGAAATCCTGCACTGATCATTCCACCAGCGACCAGGACCATGACCACCACACCCAGTTCAAAAAGAATATGTACCACGAACAAAAAGTGCGACAGATCTAATCTGTAAGGCGAAAACAAAAAGAGAAAAAAGTTGGTAATACATATTATTTTTAATAGTATATTATACAGCATAGCAAAACACAGCAACCAGTGAGCTGTGACCGTTAATAGAAATGTATACGTTCTCCTCATCTTTCCCTATTTTGATGTCCAATCAGGATAGTGTTTCACTGCTTTTAATGCTTCATCTCCTTTAAGATGAAAACAAAAATAAACAAGTACACGATATATCCCAAGTAACAGAATCACAACACGTTCTTTAACCCCTCTCCACATTTCTTAAGCCTTAAACTTATTCCATAACCTCCCGCCCCGTTTTCCCTGTCTCCGATAATAAAAAAGAAAGATTTATTTTACAGTCTATCGTTATCCTCAATAAATGTAATGCTTGGACCTTAATCTTAGAAGAAGAATACAATTCAAGGAAATTCATTTGTGCAAAACGACGAGACAAGATGGCATCCAGCGTAGAAGGAGTTAATGTTCTACTAAGTTAAAAAGTCAACTTCCGTTAATGTTTTTCTTTTACAGTTAATAAAACTACCGTATTATTTCTTGCTGATTAAATCCAGATCTAATCATCATCTTCGTTATTATTATCTCATCAGCATCATCATCATCATCCTCATCATCATCATCATCATCAGCAGTAGCAGTAGCAACAACATTATTAGGAGATACGTACTATGCATGGGTTTTTTTTTCAGAGAGGAGATATTATAATAATTATGTTGATACCATACATAAGGTCTAGTACAGTTTTTATAATATAATGTGGTGAAATTGTAAAGGAAGTTGCTTATGTAGACAAATTGTATGTGAAAAAACTCAATATTTTAAGTGAGATCACTTTTCCCTCTAAGCTAGCCCATAGTATCACAGTGCAAACTTCTTTGAAATAAATTTGCC
>JAXRKP010001666.1:7500-15000 GCA_037039925.1 Doris montereyensis
GTTGCCTTGTACTTGTCGTCGTCGTTGTTGTCGTTGTTGTTGTTGCCTTGTACTTGTCGTTGTTATTGTTGTTATTGTTGCCTTGTACTTGTCGTTATTATTGTTGTTATTGTTGTTATTGTTGTTGTCGTTGTTATTGTATCCTTGTATTTGTTGTTGTTATTGTTGCCTTGTACTTGTCGTTGTTATTGTTGTTATTTTTGTTATTGTTGCCTTGTACTTGTTGTTGTTATTGTTGTTATTTTTGTTATTGTTGTTGTTATTGTTGTTGTTGTTGTTATTGTATCCTTGTATTTGTCGTTGTTATTGTTACCTGGTACTTGTCGTTGTCGTTGTTATTGTTACCTTGTACTTGTCGTTGTCGTCGTTGTTGTTGTTGTTATTGTTGCCTTGTACTTGTCGTTGTCGTTGTTATTGTTACCTTGTACTGGTCGTTGTCGTCGTTGTTGTTGTTGTTGTTATTGTTGCCTTGTACTTGTCGTTGTCGTTGTATTTGTCGTTGTTATTGTTGCCTTGTACTTGTCGTTGATTGTATGTTGTTGTTGTTATTGTTGTTTTTATGGAGCTTCAATAACAATAACATGTCATGTCCCGAGTCATTACACTTACCTTAACCCACTGTCTGTCTGTGTTATGACTATAGACCCCGAAACAGTAAAGTGCGTATCAGAAACTGTCCAATGAATCATGCCTTTGAAGCTAAAACAAACTGATGTTAGCTGTGTGATAGTCACACTGGCCGCCTTGTTAGCTTATAGTATGGAGGCTACACATCATCATGATCTTTATCATCATCCTCATCATCATCATCGTCATCGCCGTCGTTGTCGTCATCATTATCACCATCATCATAATCATCATCATCGTCGTCGTCGTTGTTGTCTTCATCATAATCATAGTCATTATCATCATCTCCATCCTGATATTCATCAGCATTGTCAACATCATCGTCGTCGTTATCCCCGTCATCATCATCATCATCATCATCATCATCATCATGTTTCCCGTAACTTTCAACGCCGTGGGGAGAAGGGGGAGGGGGTCGCTGTACTATCGACTGCAGCATCAGTTGTAGCTTTTACATTTTATTTCAGTCCTGAGCCAGGGCTTAGCGGGTCTCGGAGAATTGTCTTACCTGTCCTCTCAGTGACGTCATTTTCCATTTCTTCTTTTTCTCTCGTACTCTCCTCTCCTTTGCCTCCGTGAATCCTTGTAGAACGAGGTGCGAAATGCAACTGTCTTGACAGTGTGCTTTGTCCGTGGCAACACTATGACGCCATAGATCATCTTCTTTCTCTTCACAAACACCAGCAGATCGATCTAGTTAGTACTAGGTGTGTGTGTGTGTGTGTGTGTGTGTTCTAACACTTTTCTCCTTCTTTCTTCGTTAGAGGTATTCAGTAGTTCAGAGGCAATGTGTTGTTGGCCTCTCATCCTAAAGGCCGTGGGTTCAAACCCCGCCAAAGATTGAAGCATTTTCGATTATTTTTTTTCAAGTAGAATCTCCCCCCCCGCTCCCCCCGTTGCCCCTCCCCCGCCCCCCCACTCCCCCCAATCCCTTGTCCAGGCAGGTGAAATGGTTCACCTAGTTCCATAGGAGACGGACAATAATACGGGAGGTCATAATATATGCAAGTCACAACATTCTGTGTACATTAAATATCCTGTGGCTGTTTACCGGGGCAGTCTGGTGCAAAATTAAATATCATATCATAAACCCCCTCCCTCCCCCCACCACCCTCCCTCACCCAATATCACCTTAGTTGTGGATGTGAGTAAATCAAGTCAAATAAAAGAAAAAAATGCATTCGTCGTTACCTGATGTGATTTTTATAGGAGATGCTGAAGAGTCTTCTTTTCTTCTGGCCCCCCCTGTCCCCTGTCTCCTGTCTCCTGTCTCCTGTCTACTGTCTCCTGTCTCCTGTCTACTGTCTACTGTCTCCTGTCTCCTGTCTCCTGTCTCCTGTCTCCTGTCTCCTGTCTCCTGTCTCCTGTCTCCTGTCTACTGTCTACTGTCTCCTGTCTCCTGTCTCCTGTCTACTGTCTCCTGTCTCCTGTCTCCTGTCTCCTGTCTCCTGTCTTCTGTCTCCTGTCTCCTGTCTACTGTCTCCTGTCTCATGTCTACTGTCTCCTGTCTCCAGTCTCCTGTCTCCTGTCTCTGTCTACTGTCTGTCTCCTGTCTCCTGTCTCCTGTCTACTGTCCTGTCTCCTGTCTCCTGTCTCTTGTCTCCTGTCTACTGTCTTCTGTCTATTGTCTCATGTCTCCTGTCCTCCTGTCTCCTGTCTCCTGTCTCCTGTCTACTGTCTCCTGTCTACTGTCTCCTGTCTACTGTCTCCTCCTGTCTCCTGTGTCCTGTCTCCTGTCTCCTGTCTCCTGTCTCCTGTCTCCTGTCCCTGTCTCCTGTCTCCTGTCTACTGTCTCCTGTCTACTGTCTCCTGTCTCTGTCTACTGTCTCCTGTCTCCTGTCTTCTGTCTCCTGTCCCCTGTCTCCTGTCTCCTGTCTCCTGTCTATGTCTCCTGTCCCCCTGTCTACTGTCTCCTGTCTCCTGTCTACTGTCTCCTGTCTCCTGTCTCCTGTCCTGTCTCCTGTCTACTGTCTCCCGTCTACTGTCTCCAGTCTCCTGTGTCCTATCTCTTGTCTCCTGTCTCCTGTCCCTGTCTCCTGTCTCTTGTCTCTTGTCTCCTGTCTCCTGTCTCCTGTCTCTGTCTACTGTCTACTGTCTCCTGTCTCCTGTCTCCTGTCTCCTGTCTACTGTCTCCTGTCTCCTGTCTCCTGTCTCCTGTCTCTGTCCTGTCTCCTGTCTCCTGTCTCCTGTCCCTGTCTCCTGTCTACTGTCTCCAGTCTCCTGTGTCCTATCTCTTGTCTCCTGTCTCCTCTCTCCTGTCTCTTGTCTCTTGTCTCCTGTCTCCTGTCTCCTGTCTCCTGTCTACTGTCTACTGTCTCCTGTCTCCTGTCTACTGTCTCCTGTCTACTGTCTTCTGTCTCCTGTCTCTTGTCTACTGTCTCCTGTCTCCCTGTCTCTGTCTCCTGTCTCCTGTCTCCTGTCTCCTGTCTACTGTCTCTTGTCTACTGTCTCCTGTCTCCTGTCTCCTGTCTCTTGTCTACTGTCTCCTGTCTCCTGTCTACTGTCTCCTGTCTCCTGTCTCCTGTCTACTGTCTCCTGTCTACTGTCTCCTGTCTACTGTCTCCTGTCTCCTGTCTACTGTCTCCTGTCTCCTGTCTACTGTCTACCTAGCAGTGATATGGGTGCCTAGATCTATTTATACTCGGCGATAGGTTGATTTGATTTAATTTGATTTAATTTGATTTGATTTGATTTGATTTGATTTGTTTTTATCAATATCCACAACTAATGTGATCTCGTTGTTTTTTTATAGGATTTTAAAATTTATTTTGCGGACTGCCCGACAGCAAAGGCGTCTTTAACATGCACGGAACGTTGTGAGCTGCACAGACGGGACTTCCTTTTTATCGTCCGTCTCCGATGGGACTAGGTGTACGCATTTTGGTCGAAACAAAAAATCGATAACAATTTGTTCAACCTTCGGCGGGGATCGAACCTACAACATTTTGGTTGAGAGGTCGACGCATTGTCTCTGGACTACCAAGTCCCCTCGGCGAAAGTAAAACAGCGTGGAAAGCAAAGGCAGACTACCACATCATGTCGTATACCTAGACAAATCAAATCGTATGCCTAGACAAATCATGTCGACAAATCATGTCGTATACCTAGACAAATCATGTCGTATACCTAGACAAATCAAATCATCGTATGCCTAGACAAGTCATGTCGTATACCTAGACAAGTCATGTCGTATACCTAGACAAATCATGTCGTATAACTAGACAAATCATGTCGTATACCTAGACAAGTCATGTCGTATACCTAGACAAGTCATGTCGTATACCTAGACAAATCATGTCGTATACCTAGACAAATCATGTCGTATACCTAGACAAATCATGTCGTATACCTAGACAAATCATGTCGTATACCTAGACAAATCATGTCGTATACCTAGACAAATCATGTCGTATACCTAGACAAGTCATGTCGTATACCTAGACAAATCATGTCGTATACCTAGACAAATCATGTCGTATACCTAGACAAATCATGTCGTATACCTAGACAAATCATGTATACCTCAAGTCATGTCGTACCTAGACAAATCATGTCGTATACCTAGACAAATCATGTCGTATACCTAGACAAATCATGTCGTATACCTAGACAAATCATGTCGTAATCAATGTCGTATCGACAAATCATGTGTATACCTAGACAAATCATGTCGTATACCTAGACAAATCAAATCGTATGCCTAGACAAATCATGTCGTATACCTAGACAAATCAAATCGTATGCCTAGACAAATCATGTCGTATACCTAGACAAATCAAATCGTATACCTAGACAAGTTGTTCCTACTCTACTCCTGGTCGCACTACGCTCAAGTTGGACTTTTTGGTTTTTGCATACTCCCGGGAAAAGGTGTTTACTTTATTCAGCTTTCCTCCTGAATGCTTGACTGGCGGTGCAATTACGTTCTATCTTTATTTTCCTTTCACTCTTCAACTTATCTTTTATCTAAAATATTTCGTCTCAAGTCTCCTTTGCGATCACCTTGCATACAATGGTAAACAGGGTGAAGTTGCAACGAAACAGATTTTCTTACGCTTAACTCAGGGGTCAACGAGTGCCCAGCTGCTACTGTAGGTAGATAAGGAAGGAAATGGCAACATAATAAACAAGCAAACAATCGACTTAGCCAGTCTGTGACATCAGAGAGAATCGAATATGCACAAAGACAATGCCACAGTTGTTCTTAGTTTTTTGGGTTTTTTTATGTCCACAGGTTGTGAGAGAAATGTCGCAGTGTTTTTTAAGTTGACTGGTTGCATTATTATATTATCAACAACGTTTGTGTTATGTACAGTACAGTACAACTGTTTCTGACAAAACCCACATTCAGTGTTATTGTTATTGTTATTGTTATTGTAGTCTGTACTTTATCTTGTGCTAAAGACAATCTATGAGGCAAGGGGTAAGTCGAAAGTGAAGGAAAAGACATTGAATAATATTTAAAGATCCATAGGAACAAAGATGAGACAAATACCAGGACATACAGAACCCTATCGCCCCGCCATACCAACAGAGCTAACTACACTCCTTAGCGCGGTTGGCAGCACACTTTCTTTTCATGGTGAGACGATGGGTGCCGACGCAGAGAGCGCCGGTTCGATCCCCATGGTGGCTAATATTTTTTTTTTTATTCTGATGTTAGTCCTTGTTGTCTGAATGATATAATGTACCAAGGGCCATAAGAAACCCCAACAACAACGCCACTTAATCTGTGGATCTGGATGATAATGTAATCTATTTAATATTAATAATTAAATGGTTTAAAACCTTTTCCCCTCTTAGTTTCATAGTCATCAGACTACTAACTGGCCTGGGATTGCCTTTGGCCCATTACAAAGGCCTCTGGGGATCAGGCGAATGATGTGTTCGACGGTGTGTTGTAAAAGAGACATGTAGGCAATGTTCTTCCTTATTGTTCATAGTCTGTGTGCGCACATTCGTTTTAGTTGTTGACGGAAAAGACCAAAACATTTGCGTGCATGAAAATGAACGTTTAGACACGATTGTGTGTGTGTGTGTGTGTGTGTGTGTGTGCTGTATTCGTGTGCGCAGACATTTATTCTGGTGTGTGCGTACACACACACACACACACACACACACACATACGAGCACAGCTAAGAGGGGAACATTGCTAGTGTAGGCCTACACACAATAATTGTCGGCGAGAGAATGGATGAATGGATGTCCATTGTCTCTGTCTCTGAGCTCACTTCGCTGCCAATGGAATTATTTGCTCCTGGCGTTTTCAAAAAAAAAATTGATGTGATTGACCTACATCCACTACTGAGGAGATCTCGGGTTTTCTGGCAGGATTAAAAAAAAACAAAAAAAGATTTTGCCCCGAATGCCGAGTAAGCAGCCGAGGGATCTGTAACAGGCACAGAGTGTTGTGATCTGCTGTGATCTGCACACGGAAAATCCTTTTTTATCGTCCGTCTCCGATGGGACTAGGTGTCGATCCACCTGCCTGAACCAGGAGATAGTTTTGCTCGAAAAAAAAAACTCGAGAAAATGTTTCAACCGTTAGCAAGGCTCGAACCCACTACCTTTTGGTAGATAGACCAACTTCTTGCCTCTATATTACAGAGTCCCCTGCTCCTGATAAAGCCACATACATACAGCTGGTGATGTCAAGAAACTGCCATTTGCAGAGACAGAGACACACTACACACATAAAGCTGACACATTGACGGCGTCTGACCATATACCCTAGTTTGGTATATTTATTTAAAAAAACACAAATTAAAAAAAACTCACATCCGAAATTTTGGTGTACAAACAATGATATTCTTTTCAATAATTTCAAGGGCATCTTTTCAAGGGCATCTCTTGTTTTAAAAAAAAAAAAAAAAGAAAACAGGAACACGTGTCTGACTGACAATGGTGATAAGTTTAAATTCTACAAAAACAAACCTAAACACACGTTCCGAGCAAAGCATTTTGTTTTCTGCGTCGTGGTTTGTTAGTCCGCCCTGTTTGCCGTGTTTGTTAATACGCCCTGTTTACCGTGTTTGTTAAACGCCCTGTTTACCGTGTTTGTTAATACGCCCTGTTTACCGTGTTTGTTAATAGCCTGTTTACCGTGTTTGTTAGTCCGCCCTGTTTACCGTGTTTGTTAGTCCGCCCTGTTTACCGTGTTTGTTAGTCCGCCCTGTTTACCGTGTTTGCCCCTGTTTACCGTGTTTGTTACGCCCTGTTTACCGTGTTTACGCCCTGTTTACCGTGTTTGTTAATACGCCCTGTTTACCGTGTTTGTTAGTCCGCCCTGTTTGCCGTGTTTGTGTACGCCCGCTGTTTACCGTGTTTGTTTACGCCCTGTTTACCCTGTTTGTTTCCGCCCTGTTTACCGTGTTTGTTAGTCCGCCCTGTTTGCCGTGTTTGTTAATACGCCCTGTTTACCGTGTTTGTTAATACGCCCTGTTTACCGTGTTTGTGTGTTTACCGTGTTTGTTAGTCCGCCCTGTTTACCGTGTTTGTTAATACGCCCTGTTTACCGTGTTTGTTAATACGCCCTGTTTACCGTGTTTGTTAATACGCCCTGTTTACCGTGTTTGTTAATACGCCCTGTTTACCGTGTTTGTTAATACGCCCTGTTTACCGTGTTTGTTACCGTGTTTGTTAATACGCCCTGTTTACCGTGTTTGTTAATACGCCCTGTTTGCCGTGTTTGTTAATACGCCCTGTTTACCGTGTTTGTTAATACGCCCTGTTTACCGTGTTTGTTAATACGCCCTGTTTACCGTGTTTGTTAGTACGCCCTGTTTACCGTGTTTGTTTACGCCCTGTTTACCGTGTTTGTTAATACGCCCGTGTTTGTTTACGCCCTGTTTACCGTGTTTGTTAATACGCCCT
>JAXRKP010001666.1:20000-30000 GCA_037039925.1 Doris montereyensis
TGATTTGATTTGATTTGACATGAAATCGTATTTGATTTACGACCTTACTTGAATTGTTTGATGTGAAATCGTACTTAATTTACTACCTTACTTGACTTTACTGTCTCGATTTGACGTGAAATCACACTCGATTTACGACCTTACTTGACTTGATTTGACGTGAAATCATACTTGATTTATGACCTTACTTGACTTTACTGTCTTGATTTGACGTGAAATCACATTTGATTTACGATCTTATTTGACTTGATTTGATGTGAAATCACACTTAATTTACGATCTTACTTGACTTGATTTGATGTGAAATAACGACTTGATTTGACTTGATTTGACTTGATTTGATGTGAAATCACATTTGATTTACGATCTTACTTGTCTTGATTTGACGTGAAATCACACTTAATTTACGACCTTTGTTGTCTTGTCTTGAGTTTACTCGTTTTGAAATCGTACTTGATTTACCACCTTACTTGACTTGACGTCAAATCGTACTTGATTTATGACCTTACTTGACTTGACGTCAAATCACATTTGATTTACGATCTTATTTGACTTGACTTGACGTCAAATCGTACTTGATTTACCACCTTACTTGACTTGACGTCAAATCGTACTTGATTTTTACCTTGATTTACTTGACTTGACGTCAAACGTGAAATCGTACTTGATTTACCACCTTGTCTTGACTTGACGTCAAATCGTACTTGATTTACCACCTTACTTGACTTGACGTCAAATCGTACTTGATTTACCACCTTACTTGACTTGACGTCAAATCGTACTTGATTTACCACCTTACTCGACTTGACGTCAAATCGTACTTGATTTACCACCTTACTTGACTTGACTTGACGTCAAATCGTACTTGATTTACCACCTTTTACCTTGACTTGACGTCAAACCGTACTTGATTTACTTACTCGACTTGACGTCAAATCGTACTTGATTTACCACCTTACTCGACTTGACGTCAAATCGTACTTGATTTACCACCTTACTTGACTTGACGTCAAGTCGTACTTGATTTACCACCTTACTTGACTTGACGTCAAATCGTACTTGATTTACCACCTTACTCGACTTGACGTCAAATCGTACATTTCAATTCAAACAATTCTTGATGTTAAAACACACTTGACGTAACTTAAAGTTTGTCGGTGTGAATTAATACTTGATTTTAAGACGTTACATGAGGTGAAATCATACTTGCCTTTATGCGTTGTTTCACAAAGAGAAATTCTTTGATTCTTGACTTCATCAAATAATTCACGTAAAATTATTATGCTTCACGAAAAAAATATACTTGACTGTAAATATTCAAAAGGAAGAGAAATTAAATTATTAATAGCTTATAGACCAAACGAAGACGCCACTAAAGAAGAAAAGATACCTTCAAAAACGATTTACAAATAGCTGCAGATAATCTTAAAGACAAAGAAGAACTAATGGTTTTAGGAGATTTAAACGCTAGAGTAGGCAACAATATAGAAATATCAGGAGGAGTAATAGGTAAAGAAGGAGAGACAGCAACTTCTCCAAATGGAGAGAGACTAATAGATTTTTGCTTAAAGAATAACATGAAAATAGCAAACACCTTTTTTCGTCATAAAGATATCAACAAATATACAAGAGTAAATGAAGATAGATTTAAAAATTCAATTATAGACTACAGAATAATTAGAAGCTGCATTTTTTACAGTACAATGGATGCAAGAGTAAACAGAGGAACAGAAATATTTAGTGATCGTCAACTAGTGATTGCCAAAATGAAATTATTGACTGAAGAAAACAAACAGAAAAGGAAAGAGAAGAAAGCTACTAAACTCAAAATAGAGGAACCAAATAAACCAATATTAAAAGAGATATACCAATCCAGAATAAAACGATTGATCAGTCAAAGAAAGATGGATCTGAATGGTAACACAATAGAAGAAAAGTGGCAATTGTATAAAGAAACACTCCTCAGTTGTGTTGTACTGAAGAGGTATGTGGTATGAAACAACTCAAAGGAGGTGGGAAAAGAACAGCATGGTGGAAGGAGAATGTCAAACTAAGATCAAAGAAAAGAAGGATACCTGGAAGAAATACTTGCAAACAAAGAGACCAGAGGATAGGATAGATTACGTGAATAAAAGAACTATCGCCATAGGAAGTGAGGAAAGCAAAACAGGAACAATGGGAAGAGTTTGGGGGCAATGAAGAGCAGGAGAAAGGTCGAAGCATGCCCAATACCACAAATTAAGAACGCCAAAGGAGAAATAATGAAAGAGGACAGCCAAATCATGGACGTGTGGAGAAATATTTTTCAACAATTACATAATCCCTCCAAAACATATGAAACAAGGAGTAAAGATCAATTAGTAAGAGTAACAAGTAATCCAGAGGTGACAGCTGAAGACGTAGATATATCAATGGAAGAAATCCAAACAGCTATAAGAAAAGTGAAATTAGGAAAAGCCCCAGGAGCAGATCAAGTTTATCCAGAAATGATTAAAAACCAAGGGAGAGAGGCAGACAAACTACTACATGCAATATGCCAACAAGCATGGAAGTCCAAACAGGTGCCAGATTACTGGAAAAAAGGGAACGGTAGTACCAATACATAAGAAAGGATCAACTATGAATGGTCAAACTATAGAGGGATAACACTACTTAGCGTACCAGGAAAAATGTATGCCAGGATACTGGAAATGAGACTATGGTAAAGAGTAGAGCATCAGATTAAAGAGCACCAGAGTGGATTTAGACCAGGAAGAAGAGTACAGGACCGCATATTTACAATTAGACAAATAATAGAAAAATTCCTTGAGAGAAACATTGACTTACATCTGTGTTTTATAGACTTAGAAAAGGCATTAAACACTGTGAGGAGGGACGAACTATGGCAGTCCTTAAAAGAACGCAATGTAGAGCAAAATTTAATAGAAGCCATTAAAAGTTTTTACAATAAACCAACATGTTCAGTGAGAGTAGCTGGAATCATATCTGCAGAATTTGATGTAATATAGGGGTGAGATAGGGTCACTAAGTCCTCTTTTGTTTATCACCTGTATTGATTCAGTCGCAAAGGCATCCTCAAAATGGTATATCAATTATAGTTCTTATCTTGTCTGTTATATCAATAATACTTCTTATCGTGTCTGTTATATCAATAATAGTTCTTACCTTGTCTGTTATATCAAAAATAATTCTTATCTTGTCTGTTATATCAATAATACTTCTTACCTTGTCTGTTATATCAATAGTAATTCTTACCTTGTCTGTTATATCAATAATACTTCTTACCTTGTCTGTTATATCAATAGTAATTCTTACCTTGTCTGTTATATCAATAATACTTCTTACAGTGTTCGTTATATCAATAATACTTCTTACATTGTCTGACATATCAATAATACTTCTTAACTTGTCTGATATATCAATAATTCTTCTTACATTATCAGGTATTTTGATAATAATTCTTACCTTGTCTGGTAATTTGATAATACGTCTTACCTTGTCAGATATATCGATAATATTTCTTACCTCGTCAGGTATTTTTATAATAATTCTTACCTTCTCAGGTATATCGATGAAAATTATTACCTTGTCAGGTATATCGATAATACTTCTTACCTTGTCAGGTATATCGATAATACTTCTTACCTTGTCAGGCATATCGATAATACGTCATAACCTGCTTGACAATATAGATAAAGTTTCTTACCGTGTCTGATATTATCGATAATAGCTCTTACCTTGCATTACGATATGAAGAATTGATGTATTTATGTTCCTTCTGTAAAGTCGATTCTGTTGATATACTCAACTTATCCACATCTGGGCCTTCTTTTATCCCCACCCCCGCCACCTCCAACTTTCACCCTCAAACTCCTCTCACCACCGTCCCCCCATCCTCTTCCCCTACCCACCACCCAATCCCTTGCATTTCACTGCTAAACCAACCCCCACCCCACCCCCACCCACAAAACCCCACCCCACCCCACCCCCACCCCCACCCCAAACACACAGGTACGCCGTGCCCATACTGGGCTACCTCTCGCCGATCCTCGTCTTTCTCACCGTCATCAACAACTCGCTGGTCTGCATCGTGCTCCTCAAGCCGCACATGCGCAGTCCCACCAACGCCATTCTGGTGGCCATGGCCATGTCAGACATGCTGACGGGGCTGTTCCCCACGCCCGTCTTCATGCACTTCCACGCCACCGAACGTTTCTACGAGTGGGTGCCTTATGCCTGGTGTTACGTCATCCAGATGTTCAGCCTGCACGTGCCGACCGTCTTCACGGCCTCCATCTGGCTGACCTTGGCCCTGGCCATCCAGCGCTACATCTACGTGTGTCACTCCTTCAAGGCGCGCACCTGGTGCACCGTGCGCAACGTCATCTACGGCACAGTGGCCATCTATTTCTTCTCGACGCTGACGCACATCACGCGCTTCTTCGAAGGGTACAACGTGGAGGCGGTCACGCCCTCGCTGCTTGACCCATCTCGCTACGTGTCGTCATGCGTGTCCAGGTACGCCCACTTCCTGGACGGCAACGTCGACGTCTATTTCAACATCTACTTCTGGTTCCGCGTGGTCTTCATACACCTCATGCCATGCGTCAGCCTGGTGGTCATGAATGCGCTGCTCATCTATGCTATGAGGATGGCGCGTGTACGGCGTATGCAGCTGCTGCGTCAGAACAAGAACAGCGAGAGCCGGAAGTTGAAGAGTCCAACTGCACCACGCTCATGCTGGTAGCCGTGGTCGGCCTGTTCCTGCTGGTAGAGTTTCCCCTTGCCTTGCTCATCATCTTCGTCATCGTCCACCAGAGTTTCCAAATTGTCATCGTCCCCAAGGACACGCTAAGTGTAAGTAAATGCAGCTGCTTTCGTTGTTGGATGGGTTGTTTTTGGTGGTGTTATTTGTTTTGATTTTTTGGGGGATAAAGGGGGGGGGAAGGTTGGGGGTTGTTTTTAGTGATGGTTTTTTCTTCTTTTTTGTTTTGTTTTTTGTGTTTTTTTTGTTTTTTGGTAGGGGTTTTCTTTGGTGGTTTTTGTTTTCACTGTTTCTTCCTCTTCTTTATAATGGGATACACACATGAATTTTTCGAGCGACAGAAAGAGATAGAGAGAGAGAGAGAGAGAGAGAGAGAGAGAGAGAGAGAGAGAGAGAGAGAGAGAGAGAGAGAGAGAGAGAGAGAGAGAGAGAGAGAGTGAGAGAGTGAGAGAGAGAGAGAGAGAGAGAAAGAGAGAGAATAAGGGAGATATATAATAATAATCATAATAATAATCATAATAATAATCATAATAATACTACTATATACTACTACTATACTATATATACTATACTACTACTACTACTACTACTAATAATAATAATAATAATAATAATAATAATAATAATAGATAATAGAGAGAATAATAATAACAGAGATTAGAGAGAGAGAGAAAAAGAGAGAGATAGAGAGAGAGAGAGAGAAGAGAGAGAGAGAGAGAGAGAGAGTGGGGGAGAGAGAGAAGAGGGGGGGGGGAGAGAGATAAGAGAGAGAGAGAGAGAGGAAGAGAAGAGAGAGAGAGAGGGGAGAGAGAGAGAGAGTGGGGGAGAGGGAGGAAGAAGAAAAATTAGAGAGGAGATAGAAGAGATAAGAAATGAGAGAGACAGATTAATAACAGAGACAGAGAGAGAAGAGAGAATAGCAAGAGATAATAATAAGAGAGAGACAGAGAGAGACAGACAGACAGACAGACAGACAGAGATAGATAGACAATAATAGAGATAATAACAGAGAGAGAATAGAGAGAGAGATAGATAGAGAATAAGAGAGAAGAGAGAGAGAATAGAGAGAGAAAAGAGAGAGAGAGAGAGAGAGAGAGAGAGAGAGAGAGAGAGAGAGAGAGAGAGAGAATAAAATCATACAGAGAGAGAGAGAGAGAGAGAGAGAGAGAGAGAGAGAAGAGAGAGATAAGAGAGAACATACATATAGACAGACAAACAGACAGTCAAACAGACAGACAGACAGACAGACATACAGACAGACAGACAGATGCAGACAGACAGAAGACAGACAGACAGAGACAGAGAGGAGCCCTTGAAAAGGCGACACAGTTGCTTACCACCTCAGCATCTGCTGACTTCGAGTGCCAGTATTTGGGTGGCCCTGCGCTGGCGTGACTCTTCGACTCCCATTTCTTTTCTTCTTTTTAAGTTTGTACCAATTTTTTTTTTTTTCAGTTTGTACTCAATTATTTTTCTTTTAAGTTTGTACGAATTTTTGTTTTCTTTCTAAGTTTGTATCAATTTTTTTTTTTTTAAGTTTGTACCAAATTATTTCAGATCTTAAATTTACTGCTCATGATAGCTCCATAATAATTGCATATTGTGTGCTTACCTTTCTTTGTTTACAAGGTATACATATCATAATAATAACAAAATGGAAAGGAAGGGAATCATAAATGACCAATGCATTACACACAACATTTAAAAAATAAAACGTGTTTATGATTATCAACAAAATAAAATGATGGCTATGTGACGTAATAGGTTATTGTGTTGGCGCTATCAATTAAACTGGGTACAAAAATGACTACCACTATCAATTACACTGGGTACAAAAATGACTACCACTATCAATTACATTGGGTACAAAAATGACTACCACTATCAATTAAACTGGGTACAAAAATGGCTACCACTATCAATTAAACTGGGTCCAAAACGGACTAACATTATCAATGCAGGAGCTGCCTTGCCTATTCCCTGATTTAAAAGATATATAATTTTCTTGACGGTATAGATTGGTTTGGTCATGTAGCCAAAATTCTTTTTTTTTAACGATGGACTGTCCAGGTGGCACCTTCAGTATATATGTGGCACCTCAGGTATATATGTGGCACCTCAGGTATATATGTGGCTTCTTAGGTATATATGTGGCTTCTCAGGTATATATGTGGCAATTCAGGTATATATGTGGCACCTCAGGTATATATGTGGCTTCTTAGGTATATATGTGGCTTCTTAGCTATATATGTGGCACCTCAGGTATATATGTGGCACCTCAGTATATATGTGGCACCTCAGGTATATATGTGGCATAGTCATGTATATATGTGGCACCTCAGGTATATATGTGGCACCTCAGGTATATATGTGGCACCTTAGGTATATATGTGGCACCTCAGGTATATATGTGGCACCTTAGCTATATATGTGGCACCTTAGGTGTATATATACATGTATATATATGGCTCCTTACGTATATATGTGGCACATTAGGTGTATATATATATATATATATATATATATATATATATAACATAGGTATATATATACATGTATATATATATATACCTATATATGTGGCACCTTAGGTATATATATATATATACAATGTATATATATATATGGCTCCTTATATATATATGTATAAAACTTAGGTGTATATATGACACATGTATATATATATGGCTCCTTAGGTATATATATATGGCAACTTTAGGTATATATGACACCTTAGGTATATATGCAGCACCTTAGGTATATATATATATGGCTCCTTTAGGTATAATCTGACACCTTAGGTATATATATGGCACCTAAGGTAAATGTATGGCACCTTAGGTATATATTTTACACCTTAGATATATAAGTAGAGAAAGGGAGAGAAAAAAGAGGGAAAGAGAGAGACATACAGACAGACAGACTGAAAGGCAGACAGACAGAGACAGAGAGAAAGAGAGAGAGAGAGAGAGAGAGAGAGAGAGAGAGAGAGAGAGAGAGAGAGAGAGAGAGAGAGAGAGAGAGAGAGAGAGAGAGAGAGAGAGAGAGAGAGAGAGAGAGAGAGAGAGATAGAGGCTTTATCGTTATTTCACTAACAGTCCTCAATTCCCTGGGGTAGAATTGTATTATAGGCGTTATCGCTATTTCACTTAGAGTCCTCAATTCCCTGGGGTAGAATCGTATTAGAGACTGTATCGCTATTTTATTTACAGTCCTCAATTCCTCGGGGTAGAATCGTATTCGGAGCTTTATCGCTATTTGACTTACAGTCCTCAATTCCCTTGGGTAGAATCGTATTAGAGGCTTTATCGCTATTTTACTTACAGTCCTCAATTCCCTTGGGTAGAATCGTATTAGAGGCTTTATCGCTATTTTACTTACAGTCCTCAATTCCCTTGGGTAGAATCGTAATAGAGGCTTTATTGCTATTTTACTTACAGTCCTCAATTCCCTGGGGTAGAATCGTATTAGAGACTTTATGGCTATTTCACTTACAGTCCTCAATTCCCTGGGGTAGAATCGTATTAGAGACTTTATTGCTATTTCACTTACAGTCCTCGATTCCCTGGGGTAGAATCGTATTGGGAGCTTTATCGCTATTTCACTTAGAGTCCTCAATTCCTTGGGATAGAATCGTATTCGGAGCTTTATCGCTATTTCACTTACAGTCCTTCTCGATTCCCTGGGGTAGAATCGTATTCGGAACTTTATCGCTAGTTCACTTACAGTCCTTCTCAATTCCCTGGGGTAGAATCGTATTCGGAGCTTTATCGCTAGTTCACTTACAGTCCTCAATTCCCTGGGGTAGAATCGTATTCGGAGCTTTATCGCTAGTTCACTTACAGTCCTCAATTCCCTGGGGTAGAATCGTATTCGAGGTTTTATCGCTATTTCACCTACAGTCTTTCTCAATTCCTGGGGTAGAATCGTATTCGGAGCTTTATCGCTATTTCACTTAAAGCCCTCAATTCCTTGGGGTAGAATCGTATTAGAAGATTTATCGCTATTTCACTTACAGTCCTCAATTCCCTGGGGTAGAATCGTAATAGAGGCTTTATCGCTATTTTACTTACAGTCCTCAATTCCCTTGGGTAGAATCGTATTAGAGGCTTTATCGCTATGTCACTTATAGTCCTCAATTCCCTGGGGTAGAATCGTATTAGAGGCTTTATCGCTATTTTCCTTACACTCCTCAATTCCCTTGGGTAGAATCGTATTGGAGGCTTTATCGCTATGTCACTTACAGTCCTCAATCCCTGGGGTAGAATCTTAGAGGCTTTATCGTCACTCCTCAATTCCCTTGGGTAGAATCATATTAGAGGCTTTATCGCTATTTAACTTACAGTCCTCAATTCCCTTGGGTAGAATCGTATTCGGAGCTTTATCGCTAGTTCACTTACAGTCCTCAATTCCCTAGGGTAGAATCGTATTAGAGGCTTTATCGCTATTTCACTTACAGTCCTTCTCAATTCCATGTTTTTTCTTTCTTCTTTGATCTGATTTAGCCACACCCACAACTAAGGTGATCTCGGAAGTTTTTGGTAGGCTTTTAAATTTTTCCAGGACAGCTCGGTAAACAGCCAAGAGATCATTGACGTGCACATAGTGTTTTTATTTGCGCAATGGACCTCTTTTTTTATCGTCTGTCTCCGATGGGAGTAGGTGTCGAGCCACCATCCTGGATCACAGGCGGTAGACTTTGCTCGAAAACCTCGAGGTTTTTTTTCAACCGTCGCCTGAGCTCGAGGCAACAAGCCTTTCTTAGGCGAGTTCAAGCCTTTTCTAGGCGAGTAAAAGCCTTTCCTAGTCGAATTTAAACCGTTCCTAGGCGAGTTCAAACCTTTCCTATACGAATTAAACCTTTCCTATGCGAATTCAAACCTTTCCAGAATTCAAACCTTTCCAGGGCAAGTTCAAAACTTTTCTAGGCGAGTTCAAAGCTTTTCTAGTCGAATTCAAAACTTTTCTAGATAATAATACTAAAAATGATAAAAATACTAAAAATGACAATAATACTAAAAATGATAATAATATTAAAAATAATAATACTAAAAATAATAATGATACTAAAAATGATAATAATGCTAAATATGATAATAATACTCAATATGATAATAATACTAAAAATGATAATAACACTAGCATGATAATAATACTAAAAATTGATAATAATACTAAAATGATAATAATACTAAAAATGATAATAATACTAATAATGATAATAATACAAATAAT
>JAXRKP010001666.1:42500-45000 GCA_037039925.1 Doris montereyensis
CATAGAGAGACACAATGAGACATAGAGAGACATAGAGAGACATAGAGAGAGATAGAGAGACATAGAAAGACAAAGAGGGTCACAGTGAGACATAGAGAGACATAGAGACATAGAGAGACATAGAGAGAGAGAGACATAGAGAGACATAGAGAGACATGAGAGAGACACAGAGAGACAGATAGAGAGAAAAAGGTAACTAGTCGCTTGTTTCACCTATTTCATTGGGGAAGGGAATGGAGAGTGCGGGGGGATGGGGGGGATGTCAGAGGCAGGGGGGGGGGAGAGGCACCACAGTGGAGATCCTCGGTTATGGAGAGCGCACCACAGAGTGAGATGCCATTCTAGTATCGTTTTTGGTGATTATCCATGTACACACTCCTAACTGTGTGTTGTTATAGCAGAGAGATAATAGAATTCGATTACGCCCTGCTATAATGATTATCGATACGGATTTGGTGCCATTTTGGTACACACTCCTAACTGTGTGTTGTTATAGCAGAGAGAAAATAGAATTCGATTACGCCCTGCTATAATGATTATCGATATGGATTTGGTGCCATTTTGGTACACACGCCTAACTGTGTGTTGTTATAGCAGAGAGATAATAGAATTCGATTACGCCCTGCTATAATGATTATCGATACGGATTTGGTGCCATTTTGATATCATTTTGGTACACACTCCTAAGCGTGTGTGGTCACGGAAGAGAAATATTACAAGTCGAGTACACACTGCTATGATTATCGATACGGATTTGGTGCCATTGTGTTGGCCTGGTAAGAGTTTTTGATTAGATTGTTGTGGTAGTGCTGGACAACATTTAGATTGTTTGGGGTGGCAGGGGTGGTGGGGTGGAGGGTGGTCTCTAAGCATGGCCATATAACGGCCGTTTTACATGGCTCGAATACCCTGGAGAGACAGGAAATCTGGCTTGGCTTAATTGATATACGGCTGTGTCTGTGTTTGTGTCTGTGTATGTGTATGTGTGTGTTTATGTGTGTGTGTATATGAGTTGTGTGAGTATATTATTAAGTTGTCTGAGTGTATGTGTGAACATGTGTGTGTGTGTGTGTGTGTGTGTGTGAGTGTGTTTTATGGCGATGTGGGTTTGATGCCAGACACCAGATATCGACGATTTGGGATGGAGGGAGAGCGAAGGAGGAAGAAGAAAGGAAAGGAAAGTGGGGGGGGGGAGGAGGAGAAGTGGAAAGAAATGAGAGGAAAAGAAGTAGGATAAAGCAAAGGAGGAGGAGCAAACGAGGGGGATGAAAGGAGGGGAATGAAAGGAGGGGGTGGGGGGAGTAGCAATTCTTATCTCAAGATAGAACTACGCACAGTTTCGTATATGAAATGCTGCCAGTTGCTTTAGGTACAGTGTGATAGCATTGACGCTGTCCTCCGTCATGTTTGTGTACGTGTGTGCAATTTGTGTGTGTTTGTATGTAAATGTGCGTATGCGTGTGTATTTGTGGGTGTGTGTGTGTGTATGGTTGTGTGTATGGATGGGTGTGTGTGTGTGGATGGGTGTGTATGTGTGTGTATGGGTGGGTGTGTGTGCGAATTGATGGACGAGTGTGTGTGTGTGTGTGTATGGATGTGTGTATGTGTCTAATGGGTTAGTATGGATGGGTATGTGTATGAGTGTGTATGTGTGGGTGTGGGTGTGTGTGTGTGTGTGTGTGCCAGTATAATGGGTGTGTATGGATGGGTGTATGTGTGCGTGTGTATAATGGGTGTGTATGGATGGTTGTGTGTGTGTGTATAATGAGTGTGTATGGATTGTGTGTGTGTGTGTGTGTGTTTCCTAGGCGATTGGTTGGTGGGTGATGCTGGTAGGCCTTACCTCTTTCCTTTCATTATGTCACTTCTTTTTTCATCTTGCTGTTTCTTCTTAACTATACCTGATATCACCCCATCCGGTAGACAGGGTGATTTCCAATGTGTGTCTATTTGTGCATTGTCGTTTTTTTGCGTGTATGTACGTGTGTATTGTCTATTTTGTGTTTGCTATGCTCTGTGACTGCACGTGTGTGTGTGTGTGTGTGTGTGTGTGTGTGATTGTGTTATCCATGTGTGACTTGGGTGCCAATGAGGTTTATAAGTGTATAGTCAACATGTATGTTTTCATGTGTGTGGTTTATGTGTATGTGTGTTTAATGTTTGTGTGTGTGTGTGTGTGTGTGATTGTGTTATCCATGTGTGACTTGGGTGCCTATGAGGTTTATAAGTGTATTTTCAACGTGTATGTTTTTCATGTGTGTGGTTTATGTGTGTGGTTTTGTGTGTGTGTGTGTGTGTTTAATGTATGTGTGTTTGTGTATTATGTATGCATGTTTGTGTGTGTGTGTGCTTTCCGTGTTAGTTTGAATCCTAGCTCATGTCGCGCGTGTGTGTGTGTCTTTGTGTGAACAACGTCAGTGTGTTATATGGTGGCAGATACGGATCGTTAAAGGAAAATGAGAAAGAAAAAACAATGACATTAAGAGGCATTACAAGTTGA
>JAXRKP010001666.1:50000-60000 GCA_037039925.1 Doris montereyensis
GAGAGAGGGATAGAGAGATAAAAACAGAGAGATAGAGAGATAGAGCGAGATATAGAGATAGAGAGAGATAGAGAGCGATAGAGAGAGATAGAGAGATAGAGATATAGAGAGCGATAGGGAGATATAGAGAGAGATAGAGAGATAGAGATAGCTAGAGATAGAGAGAGAGATAGAGAGAGATAGAGAGTGATAGAGAGCGATAGAGAGAGAGATAGGGAGAGATAGAGAGAGATAGAGAGCGATACAGAGAGAGAGAGAGAGAGATAGAGAGAGCTGGAGAGATAGAGATAAAGAGAGATAGAGAGAGATAAAGAGATATAGAGAGCGATAGAGATAGAGAGAGAGATAGAGAGAGATAGAGAGAGATAAAGAGCTAGAGAGAGATATAGATAGATAGAGATAGAGAGAGTATGTAGAGAGATAGAGATAGAGAGAGATAGAGATAGAGATATATAGACATAGAGAGCGATATAGATAGAGAGAGATAGAGATAGAGATAGAGAGAGATAGAGAGAGATGAATAGAGATAGAGAGATAGAGAGAGATAGATATAGAGATAGAGAGAGAGATAGAGAGAGATAGAAAGAGAGAGAGAGCTAGATATAGAGAGAGATAGCGAGATAGACAGATAGAGAGAAAGAATCCTGGTCCAGGTAGGTAGAGTGAAATGTAGTCTGGTATACAAACCACAACGCTGTGTGCACGTTAAAGATCCCTTAGCCGTTGATAGGACAGTCGGGCCAAAATTATAACCGAATATGACCTTAGTTGTGGGTGTGGGTAAATCAAATCAAATTGAAATTCCTACGCTGAACTCTGAGCACTGGGCCTATTTTTCTTCTCCTTTTATTGCGATGTATCGTGTAAGCGATTCCAGCTTTGTTATGCCTGCAAGTGAATCAACGGAGAACAGGTCTTTTACCTAATAGGATTACAATGACTTCGTGGCTTTGGCGACACGAAAACACACACACACACATATATGCACACATAGATACACACACACACACATGCAGACAAAAACATACACACACACACACACATGCACATAGATACACACACATGTACACACAGACATGCACACACAAGCATACATAGATACACACACATACACACACATGCACACATCGACATACACACATGTACACATACATACACACACACACATGCACACATATATATATATACATACATACACACACATGCACACATAGACACACAAACAAACTTGATCATACACACACATGCATACATACACACACACATACACACACAAACTTGATCACACACACCCATTCACTCATAGACACACACGCACATGCACACACACACAAAGACTTGATCGCACACACACACACATGCACACATATACACACACACATACATGCACACACACTCACACATGCACATACACACAGACACACACACATGAACACATACACACAGACACACACACATGAACACATACACACAGACACACACACATGCACACATAGATACACACACTCACGTTGATTATATCATATCGTCACTCATTTGCGTCTGTGTTCACTTTTAAAAAAATGCAATGCACAGCTGTTCATATCGGCAAATTATCTAATATAATAATAATAATAATAATAATAATAATAATAATAATAATAATAATAATAATAATAATATAATAATATTAATAAAAATAATAATAATAATAATAATAATAATAATAATAATAATAATAATAATAATAATAATAATAATAATAATAATAATAATAATAATAATAATAATAATAATAATACTAATAATATTTATAATCAAAATAATAATAATAATGATAATATTAATAATAACAATAATAATAATAATAATAATAATAATAATAATAATAATAATAATAATAATAATAAAAATAATAATAATAATAATAATAATAATAATAATAATAATAATAATAATAATAATAATAATAATAATAATAATAATAATAATAATAATAATAATAAGACTAATAATAATAACAATATCAACAACAATAATAATAATAATAATAATAATAATAGTAATAATAATAATAATAATAATAATAATAATTATAATATAATATAGTAATAATAATAATAATAATATAATATAGTAATAATAATAATATAATAATAATAATAATAATAATAATAATAATAATAATAATAATAATAATAATAATAATAATAATAATAATAATAATAATAAAAATAATATAATGAATAACTACTACTATAATGATACTACTACTACTACTACTACTACTACTACTACTACTACTACTACTACTACTACTACTACTACTACTACTACTACTACTAATACTACTACTTCTTCTACTACTACTACTACTACTACTACTACTACTACTACTACTACTACTACTACTACTACTACTACTACTACTACTACTACTACTACTACTACTACTACTACTACTACTACTACTACTACTACTAATATTAATAATAATAATAATAATAATAATAATAATAATAATAATAATAATAATAATAATAATAATCATCATGATGACGATGATGATGATGATGATGATGATGATGATAATGATAATAATAATAATGATTATAATGAAAATAATGATAATAATGATAATAATTATAATGAAAATAATGGTAATAATGATAATAATGATAATAATGATAATAATGATAATAATAATAATAATAATAATAATAATAATAATAATAATAATAATAATAATAATAATAATAATAATACTCATAATGATAGTAAGCCTATACAAACGTTAATAAAGCCTCGGGTCTTTATTTGGCAACGTGGAAGATTTGTTGACATTTTGCCCAGAAATAAATACCCAGTTTTGTGCACCTTTCTTTGTTTTTGTCTTTTGTTGGGTTTTTTTCAACTTAAACAAGATATGCCCTTTGAAACGATTGAATGGAAGTAAGAATAATATTATTATATTGGTTGAATATCGAATTCGAAATTTTTATTTTGACTACATCCATAGTGGAGGTCGAACATTGTCAGTGAGCGTTTTTTGTTGTTGTTGTTGTTGTTGTTGTTGCTGTTGTCTCTTAAAGGGGTCGACGCTTAGTGGGTGTTAGTGAGCCTAATGTTCACATGGCATAGCCAGCAGTAGCAGCAGCTGTTTGTAGCAGTTGTACAGGCAATTTTGAATTCAATGACATGCTATGACGTAAAGCACACACACACACACACACACACACACACAAACCTTTTGCCCTGTTACAGAGTGAAACACTTGAATGATGGCTTTTCGTGGGCACTCGGTAATCCAAAGGCAACGTGTCAGTCTCTCAACCCAAAGGAAGTGGGTTTGATCTCCACCGACGGTTGAAAAAAACTTGCTCGAGTTTTTTCCCAGCAAAATCTAACACCCCCTCTCCCCCCCCCCCCCCCCCCCCCCCCCCCCGCCCCGCACCCATCCTGGCCCAGGCAGGTGGATCAACCAGTCCTAGTCCCATCGGAGACGGACGATAAACAGAAGGTCACGTGTGCAGATCACAACAATCTGTGCACGTTAAAGTTCCTTTGGGTGGCTGTTTACAGGGTAGTTCGGACACATTTTAAAATCCTACAAAAAAAAATAAATACAACAAACCCCTGAGAGATCAACTTAGTTGTGAATGTGGGTAAATCAAATTAAATTAAAATCGTGAAAAAAATCATTTTGATCAGCCAAAGCTTTGATCACAACATTACATATCTGCGTCGCTACAACAATTTAACAGAAACTGTGTTTGTTTATTTGATTTAATTTACCCACATCCACCACCAAGGTGATCTCGGAGTTTTGGTAGAGTGTTTTACTCTTGCCCGGGCTGCCCTGATCTTTAACGTGCACAGAGTGTTGTGATCCATGTGCACACGGGACCTCCTTTTTATCATCCGTCTCCGATATGACTAGGTGTCGATCACCCTACCTTGACGAGGAGGTAGAGGTGGGGGGGGGATGGTTGTTTTGCTAAAAAAAAGACAAACCTCGAGAACATTTTTCAACCGGTGGCGAGACTCAAACCTACTATCTTTTTTGGTTCAGAGGCCGGCATCTTGCCTCTGGACAACCGGAGTCACCTTAACAGAAACATTCACATGGTTCCTACCCCCCACCCCCGAATCCACTTCCAATCTCACCCGACCATTTGACCTCTTACTCATCTACCAATAACCCTCCCCCCCTCCCTCCCTCTTCACGCTTCCCTCCCCTCACCCACCCCTGTTAAGTACGGAAGAATCTGGGTTTCCAAGGTGACCAAGCACGTATGTAACAACGACGGCACTGTTACAAAGCTTCCTGTTGTGTGTCAAGTCTAAACAATGCAGGTGCCAAAACAGCGTGCTTCAGAGGCGAGTGCAGTGCTTTATCTATGCCAGTTCACTTTGGGAATTAAATACGATTAAATCTACGTTCTTTCGGTGTTATTTTGGTGGCAGAACTGAAAGATAAGTGAAAGAAGAAGAGAGAGAGAGAGAGAGAGAGAGAGAGAGAGAGAGAGAGAGAGAGAGAGAGAGAGAGAGAGAGAGAGAGAGAGAGAGAGAGAGAGAGAGAGAGAGAAAGAGAGAGAGAGAGAGAGAGAGAGAGAGAGAGAGAGAGAGAGAGAGAGAGAGAGAGAGAGAGAGAGAGAGAGAGAGAGAGAGAGAGAGAGAGAGAGAGAGAGAGAGAGAGAGAGAGAGAGAGAGAGAGAGAGAGAGAGAGAGAGAGAGAGAGAGAGAGAGAGAGAGAGAGAGAGAGAGAGAGAGAGAGAGAGAGAGAGAGAGACAGAGAGAGATAGAGAGAGAGAGAGAGAGAGAGAGAGAGAGAGAGAGAGAGAGAGAGAGAGAGACAGACAGACAGACAGACAGACAGACAGACAGAGAGAGACAGAGAGATACATACACACGCACATACACACGCATACCGAAAGACACCGAGATAGAGATAGAGGCAGAGAAAAAAAGATCCATAGATAGACATAGAGGCATACATACAGACAGAGAGAAACACACGTACAGACAGAGAGACACATACAGACAGAGAGACACATACATACAGAGAGACACATACAGACAGAGAGAGACATACAGACAGAGAGACACATACAGACAGAAAGAGGCACAGAGAGAGACACACTCATACAGACAGAGAGACACAGAGGGGCAGAGAGACAGAGACACATACAGACAAACAGAGAGACACAGAGAGCCAGAGAGATGCTATGTTGGATTGGTGAACGTTTGAGATATGACCTATGTCGTTCCTTTCATCCAAGACATTACAACTCTATACCATAGCATTACATTGTGACCTATGTCTTTCCTTTCATCCAAGACATTACAACTCTATACCATAGCATTACATTGTGACCTATGTCTTTCCTTTCATCCAAGACATTACATCTCTCTATACCATAGCATTACATTGTGACCTATGTCTTTCCTTTCATTCAAGACATTACAACTCTCTATACCATAGTATTACGTTGTGACCTATGTCTTTCCTTCCATCAAGACATTACAACTCTATACCATAGTATTACCAAGACATTACATATCTCTATACCATAGTATTACCAAGACATTACAACTCTATACCATAGTATTACGTTGTGACCTATGTCTTTCCTTTCATCCAAGACATTACAACTCTAGACCATAGTATGACGTATTTCTCTACTCACACAATAGGGGACCCGGTAATCCAGAGGCAAGGCGCCGGTCCCCTCAACCAAAAGGTAGTGAGTTCGAGTCCCGCCAAAGGTTGAAAATTTTTTCTCGAGATTGTTCGAGCAAAAATCCTCCCCTCCCCCCGCTTCCTTGTCCAGGTAGGTGGATTGACACCTAGTCTCATCGGAGACGGGCGATAAAAAGGAGGTTCCTATGCGCAGATCACAACACTATGTACACGTTAAAGATCCCTTGGCTGTTTACAGGGCAGGCCTGGCAAAATTTAAAATCCTTTGAAAACCCCGAGATCCCCTTAGTTGTGAATGTTGGTAAATGAAATCAAACAACAACAACAAACATCAAATTCGCACGATGTGATCGCCGCCCTCGGTGGCTTGGACAGTATGCACTAAATAAACCGTCCTAATAATATATTATGTAGGCACCAGTCCATTGCGTATACTTTCAATGTACTATCACCGACATCTGTTACCGTAAACCATTCACTTCCTTCTTTCTATCTATTGCCTTTTAAATCTGTTAAAACAAATTCCCTAGCAATATATATTAACACAAAAACATATGTAGATCACCGTTCTATAAAGGTAGTGCGATTGAATAAATGAAATGATAAACCCGATAACACGCCATAATACAAACTAAATTAAAAGGTGATGACACTCCAAGTTCTATACAAGAAGCAAAAACAATGTTTGTATCTGATTTTAGTTTTAATTATTTCAACGTAAACGGTTGTTTCTTTCATGTAGAGGAAATGATGTTTACATGAAGTAATTAGTGCTAGCAAACAAAGAGAACTTTACTGATAAAGCCACCATCGTTCCATTCAATCAGTGTGTTCGTTTCTTTGTCTGGCTAGATTTTAACATCGGTTAGCACCCATGTTGCACGCGAAATTAAATGGTGTAGTCATTGTATACACTTTTGGATTCGACTACAGCTTTTTGGGGAGGGGATGATGACGATTCTTTTTTGAGGAGGGGATTATAGTACTTTGGATTCGATTATAGCTTTTTGGGAGGGGGATGATGAGTACTTTGGATTCGATTACAGCTTTTTTGGGGAGGGGGATGATAAGTACTTTGATTCGATTACAGCTTTTTGGGGAGGGGATGATAAGTATTTTGGATTCGATTATAGCTTTTTTGGGGAGGGGATGACGAGTACTTTGGATACGATTATAGCTTTTGGGGAGGATGACGAGTACTTTGGATTCGATTACAGCTTTTTGGGGAGGGGGATGATGAGTACTTTGGATTCGATTACAGCTTTTTGGGGAGGAGGATGATAAGTACTTTGGATTCGATTATAGCTTTTTGGGAGGGGGATGATGAGTACTTTGGATTCGATTACAGCTTTTTGGGGAGGGGGATGATAAGTACTTTGGATTCGATTATAGCTTTTTGGGGAGGGGGATGATAAGTACATTGGATTCGATTATAGCTTTTTTAGGGGATGATAAGTACTTTGGATTCGATTATAGCTTTTGGGGAGGGTGATGATAAGTACTTTGGATTCGACTACAGTTTGGGTTTTTTCGGGGGAAGGGGGGGGGGGGATGAGAATGAATTCATCAGTTTCGTATACCGTGTGGGGTTGTATTTTTGGTGGAGGTTTTATTTTATTTATTTTTGTTGTTGTGTTTTTTGTTGTTGGTGTTTTTGGTTTTTTTGCTGGGTTGTATATTTTTTGTGTTGTTTCGTTTTTAAATAAAAAAAAGAATTTATTGAAGAATATTCGTGGACAGATCAAAGTCAAGGAAAGCAACATTTTAAGTCTGGGTCTATTAATGTGTTTCTGTCTTTCTTTTATCGACGTTTATGTGTTTCTATCTGTGTAGATTTCTTTCTGACCTTTTTTTTTTCTCTGGCATTCTGTGTAACTGACTATTTTTATCTGAGCTTTTGTGTCTCAGTCTGTCTTTTTCTTCGTTTGTATTTCTGCCTGTCTCTGCCTGAACTGTGAGCGGTCGGCAGACACTTCCTGATAGGGTCGACTTCTTCAATCCTTCACTTTCGCTTCTCTTTCATCTTGCTGTTGCCTATTAAGTCACCCTGAGATAACTGCATCTGGCAGATGTGGTCAATTTCAATTAAACACATTGTCTGAACTTCTGTGTTTGTGTCTGTCTTTGTCTGGGTTTATGTGTTTGTATCTATGGTTACCTGGCTTTATGTGTTCTAGTCTAATTTTGTCTAAGTTTATGTATTTCTGTATATCTTTGTCTGCATGTAGGATTGTGTTTTTTCAGTCCTTCCTTGTCTGATATAATGTGTTTCTGTCTGTCTCTGTTTGACTTTATGTGTTTCTGTCTGTTTCTGTTTGACTTTATGTGTTTCTGTCTGTTTCTGTTTGACTTTATGTGTTTCTGTCTGTCTCTGTTTGACTTTATGTGTTTCTGTCTGTCTCTTTTTGACTTTATGTGTTTCTGTCTGTCTCTGTTTGACTTTATGTGTTTCTGTCTGTCTCTGTTTGACTTTATGTGTTTCTGTCTGTCTCTGTTTCACTTTATGTGTTTCTGTCCTTTTTTATTCTGGCTCTATGTTTTTTTCTGTTTATCTTTGTCTAAATGTATATGCTTCTGTCTATATATGTCTAACTTTATGTGTCTGCGTCCATTTTTTCTGGGTACATGAGTTTCTTTGTCTGATTTTTGCATTTCTGTCTATCTTTGTCTGGCTTATGTATTTCTGTCTTCGTCTGGATTTATGTTTTACGACTATCTTTGTCTTTGTTTGTTTGTTTCTATTTATCTTTGTCTTGGTTTATCTGTTTCTATCTATCTTTGTCTTGATTGATTTGTTTCTATCTATCTTTGTCTTGGTTTATTTGTTTCTATCTATCTTTGCCTTGATTTATTTGTTTCTATCTATCTTTGTCTTGGTTTATTTGTTTCTATCTATCTTTGTCTTGGTTTATTTGTTTCTATCTATCTTTGTCTTGTTTTATTTGTTTCTATCTATCTTTGTCTTGGTTTATTTGTTTCTATCTATCTTTGTCTTGATTTATTTGTTTCTATCTATCTTTGTCTTGGTTTATTTGTTTCTATCTATCTTTGTCTTGGTTTATTTGTTTCTATCTATCTTTGTCTTGATTTATATGTTTCTATCTATCTTTGTCTTGATTTATTTGTTTCTATCTATCTTTGTCTGAACTTTGTGTGTTTCCGTCTATCTTTGTATGACCATTTTTACATCTAGTCTTTTGTTTGTTCATTTTAGCCCCTGACTATTTTTCTTTGTATATTATTTTGTCTGTTTTATTTCCACCTTTTTCTATCTTATCAACATTGCTTTCCAATTAATGTATTTAATTGTTATTTTATTTTATTTTCAAGTGCTGAATGTTTGTTCGCATATGTGTTCTAATGCTCTGCTGCCACAACTTTCTATCTTATCACCATTGGTTTTTAATTATTGTATTTTAATTGGGTTTTTTTAAATTTATTTCCAAGTGCTGACAGTTTCTCGTATTTGTGCTCTGCTTCCCCCACTTATGTTTTTATTTTATCACCATTGGGTTGTTTAAAAAAAAAAAAAAATTTGTTTTAAAATTTGATTTATCTAATTTGTGTTTTGTTTTTGTTTTTTTACTTTCAGGTGCTGAGTCTCTTCTCCAACTTCTTCATCCTGCTCAGCTACCCGCTGAACTTCTTCATCTACTGCGGCATGAGCAAACAGTTCCGCGAAACGTTCAAACAACTCTTCACTGGCGTACCGTCACCCGTGGAGAAGCAGGAGTACTCACAATACATGACGCTACCCACGGAGAACGGCAAGAGCACATCGGCGGCGGCTGTGACTACCGGCTGCGGTGGCGGTGGCGGCGGTGGTGGTGGTGGCGGTGGCGGTGGCGGCGGTGGGGTCAGTGTGGGGGACGAGACGGCCTTATGACGCCAGAAGAAGAAGAAGAAGAGGAAGGAGAAGGAGATGGATGATGGGGATGATGGAGATGATAGTGACGCTGAAAACAACGGCTGTGGACACGGCCAGACTCTAGCTAGCGACGAGACTGCATTGTGAGTAATCGCTGCCGTGGTTGATGGAAAGTAGTGCAGTATGTAGAAATTGTAGGAGCAATAGTAAAGTAAAAAATAAAAAAAACAGCGTTTGACGTCAGTAAGACGTACTATCATGACGTCGGTAAAGACTACGATGACGTCAGTAAAGTATATGATGGCGTCAGTAAAAATTCTGATGACGTCAGCTGTAGAGGTGATGATGACGTCGGTAAATACTATGATGACGTCAGTAAAAGCTCTGATGACGTCAGTTAAAAACTGTGATGATGTCAGTAAAAAATGCTGATGACGTCAGTAAAAAGC
>JAXRKP010001666.1:65000-87500 GCA_037039925.1 Doris montereyensis
TGATGACAGAAGGTCGTTTCGTCTCCACGATGACAGGAGGTTGTTTAGTCTCCACGATGACAGAATGTTGTTTAGTTTCCACGATGACAGAAGGTTGTTTATTCTTCATGATGACAAAAGGTTTTTAGTCTCCACGATGACAGAAGGTCGCTTAGTCTCCACGGTGATAGAAGGTCGTTTAGTCTCCACGATAACAGAAGGTTATTTAGTCTCCACGATGACAGAAGGTTTTTTAGTCTCCACGATGACAGAAGGTTGTTTAGTCTCCATGATGATAGAAGGTTGTTTAGTCCCCACGTTGATAAAAAGGTTGTTTTGTCCCCATGATGACAGAAGGTTGTTTAGTCCCCACGTTGATAAACGGTTGTTTTAGTCCCCACGTTGATAAAAGGTTGTTTTAGTCCCCACGTTGATAAAAGGTTGTTTTAGTCCCCACATTGATAGAAGGTTGTTTTAGTCCCCACGTTGATAAAAGGTTGTTTTAGTCCCCACATTGATAGAAGGTTGTTTTAATCCCCACGTTGATAAAAAGGTTGTTTAGTCCCCTATGTCTTAGAGATGTAGGACAGGCAGGGTTTGATGTGGTTAGTTTTTGTTTTTATTCTCTTGATTTGATTTTACAGACATCCACAATTAAATTCATCTCGAGTGCTTCAATTAGAGTTTTGATTTTTCCTGGGCTGCCCTGTAAGCAGACAAATCATCTTTAATGTGCACAAAGTTATGTGCTTTACGCACGGGACCACCTTTTATCGTCCGTCTTCGATGGATACAGTGTCGATTCATCTACCTTACCCTGGGGGGATTATTTGAGAAAACTCGAGAGTAATTTTTTCCAACCTGCGGGGCTTGAACCCAAGACCTTTTGGTTGAGAGGCTGACATCTTGACTTTGGACTACCGAGTCCCCATGGGAAGGACACAGAGCTTCATGGAGTGCAAAGAGGGAGGGTGGGAGTGAGGAGGTAGCGGAGGTAGAGGAAGGAGGTGTAAGGGGGGGGGGGAGTAGATGTACACCGGACCAGGCAAGACCAGAACACAAGAAGATGTAACAACTAATTGCCCCCCCCCCTGGTCTGAAAAGTACACAGGAATTAGGTCAACACACATTGGTTCACTTCCGGGTTTGAGGTCAGAAAAAACTCTTTTTTTTTATTATCCAGTCATGGCAAAGTTCCTGCCACCATCCTATTACTAGTATCCGATGGGATTTTAAAAACTATTTTTTTTTTTTACCAAGGTATATTATTTACCCTACTGCACCCACCGCCAGCCCCCAGCACCCCACCCCACAACAGAGCCGCCCCCTCCCGCCCCCCAAAAAAAAAACCCCAAGAAAAAGAAAACTTGTGATCTATTTCTTTGTGTTTTATCGTCACTGTGGGAAATTCAGTAGTCCATAGGCAAGGTTTCGGCCTTTCAATCAAAAGGTAGTGGGTTTGAACCTTGAACCCCGCCAACGGTTGCAAATGACATGTTCTCGAGGTTTTTTTTTAGAGCAAAACCTAACCCCCCTCCTCCCTCCCCCTCCATGCTAGAGATATGTAGATCGACAGCTAGTCCCATCGGAGACGGGCGATAAAAAAGGAGGTCCCGTGTGCATATCACAACACTGTGCATGTTAAAAGATCCCTTGACCTGTTTACAGAGCAGTCTGAACAAAACGTAAAAATCCTACCGAAAAAACCCGACATCACCTTTAGTTGTGGATGTGGGTAAAATCAAATCAAATCAAATCAAATCAAATCAAATCAAATCAAATCTGATAACTCTCTACCACACGTTCAAAGCCAAGGTCTCATGTCGTTTTTTGGGGGTTAAGTTGCTTGTTTTTACAACGTTGTACTTTTGAAGAAAACTTTTTTTAACTCTATTTTCATCAAGTGACCGAGGAGTGATAGAACATTTGAGAGTGTAGCCACATAAAGATCTTGTCAGAGTGTTAGCACAAAGTGCCTAACAGGCAGCTGTGCTGTATTCTCCCCAGGGAGTTGAGAAGAACCTCTTTAACGAAGTGTCATGCTGAGGATAAATCTCTGGATGGGACCGCTAGTCTGCTGTAGGTTTTTACTCCAAGACTAATTTTCGTACCGTTTTGTGCTTGGCTTTGCTGAGGGATAAATCTATGGATGGGACCGCTAGTCTGCTGTAGGTTTTTACTCCAAAGCTAATTTTCGTACCGTTTTGTGCTTGGGTTTGCTGAGGGATAAATCCATGGATGGGACCGCTAGTCTGCTGTAGGTTTTTTACTCCAAGGCTAATTTTCGTACTCTTTCGTACTAGGGTTAAGGAGATAAATACGTGCTAGTGTTAAGGGAGATGAATACGTGCTAGTGTTAAGGAGATAAATACGTGCTAGGGTTAAGGGAGATAAATACGTGCTAGTGTTAAGGGAGATAAATACGTGCTAGGGTTAAGGGAGATAAATACGTGCTAGAGTTAAGGGAGATAAATACGTACTAGGGTTAAGGAGATAAATACGTACTAGGGTTAAGGGAGATAAATACGTGCTAGTGTTAAGGGAGATAAATACATGCTAGGGTTAAGGGAGATAAATACGTGCTAGGTTAAGGGAGATAAATACGTGCTAGGGTTAAGGGAGATAAATACGTGCGAGTGTTAAGGGAGATAAATACGTGCTAGGGTTAAGGGAGATGAATACGTGCTAGGGTTAAGGGAGATAAATACGTGTTAGGGTTAAGGGAGATAAATACGTGCTAGGGTTAAGGGAGATAAATACGTGCTAGGGTTAAGGGAGATAAATAGTTGCTAGGGTTAAGGGAGATAAATACGTGCTAGGGTTAAAGGGAGATAAATACGTGCTAGGGTTAAGGGAGATAAATACGTGCTAGGGTTAAGGAGATAAATACATGCTAGGCGTCTATCACATGGATCCCACCTTTGGGCCTAGCTTTGCTAAGAGTTGCACCCTGGGCCTCATGATTCTCAGTCCGGCAACCCCACGTCTCGACCTCCGACGTCACAATCATCAGACAGGTTCACCAGTCAGCGGTTTCACAACCAGATGGGTTCACCACTAAAGGGTTTCAACATTAAATGAATTCACCACCAGATGGGTTAACCACTAAATGGTTTCACCACCAGATGGGTTCACCACTAAAGGGCCTCACCATTGAATGAATTCACCGCCAAAATGGTTTCACCACCAGATGGGTTAACCACTAAATGGTTTTATCACCAGATGGGTTAACCACTAAATGGTTTCACCACCAGATGGGTTCACCATTAAAGGGCCTCACCATTGAATGAATTCACCGCCAAAATGGTTTCACCACCAGATGGGTTAACCACTAAATGTTTTCACCACCAGATGGGTTAACCTGGTTTCACCACCAGATGGGTTAATCACTAAATGGCTTTATCACCAGATGGGTTAATCACTAAATGGTTCACCACCAGATGGGTTGATCACTAAATGGCTTTATCACCAGATGGGTTAATCACTAAATGGTTTCACCACCAGATGGGTTGATCACTAAATGGCTTTATCACCAGATGGGTTAATCACTAAATGGTTCACCACCAGATGGGTTGATCCTAAATGGCTTTATCACCAAATGGGTTCACCACTAAATGGTTCACCACCAGATGGGTTGATCACTAAATGGCTTTATCACCAAATGGGTTCACCACTAAATGGCTTTATCACCAGATGGGTTAATCACTAAATGGTTTCACCACCAGATAAGTTGATCACTAAATGGTTTTATCACCAGATGGGTTAACCACTAAATGGTTTTATCACCAGATGGGTTAACCACTAAATGGTTTTATCACCAGATGGGTTAACCACTAAATAATTTTATCACCAAATGAAGGACGTGATGCTGAAAAAGACCTGACGAGAACCGCCCCATCCTCGCCCCTGCTCGGATAATTCCCATACACCGGTCACTTCTCCTCCTCTGACCGCAGTGGACGGTCAGGATTTTCTTGACCAATTAAATGTGTCTTCTGATTCTAATACAGGAAACCTCACGCACCCCCTTCCTCTTACCCCTCCCCTCCCACCCCACTATTCTCCGTTGCCCCTCTCCTTGTCCTGCCTGCATTGGGCGGTGCTTAACGTTTGCCTTTCAAAGATTAAAGCCAAAGGTAGGGAGTTCGAATCTCGCTGTGGATATAACTTGAGCCAACAATAATTTATTTGTCGATATAACTTGTTTTCTTGTTGTTGTTGTTATTGTGGCTGTTGTTGTTGTTGTTGTTGCTGTTGTTGTTGTTGTTGCTGTTGTTGTTTTGTGGCTGTTGTTACTGTGGCTGTCGTTGTTGTTGCTGGTGTTGTTGTTGCTGTTGTTATTGTGGCCTGTTGTTGTTGTTGTTGCTGTTGTTGTTGTTGTTGTTGTTGTTATTACATATGTTGTTGTTGTTGCTGTTGTTTTTGTTATTACAGATGTTGCTGTTGTTGTTGTTGTTGATGTGCCTGTTGTTGTGTTTATTTTTTTATTTAATGAGCTGACTTTCACGTTGAATCCCACTACATAGATAACACAGTGTTTTGTCTCTGATAGAAGATGTCAATATGATGGTCTTCTATGCTATATCTAATAAACTAATGCCATTTTGCTGGTTTGAACAATATAAATATAATAATTTTGTCATACCAGTCACAACTATTGAGTTGCTATGAGTGTATCAAATTAATATCATATATTGTCATAACTGTCAAATGTGCTTTTGCTCTGAATATAAAAGTTATCATTTGTCATAACTGTTAAAGATGTTTTTCTCTGAGTATGAAAGTTATCATTTGTCATAAATTATGTCAAATATGTTTTTGTTCTGAGTGTAAAAGTTATTATTTGTCATAGCTGTTAAAGATGCTTTTTCTCTGAGTGTAAAAGTTATATTTTGTCATAACTGTCAAATATGTTTTTGCTCTGAGAATAAAAATTATCATTTGTCACAACTATCAAAGATGCTTTTGCTACAAGTATAAAAGTTATCATTTGTCATAACTGTCAAAGATGCTTTTGCTACGAGCATAGAAATTGTCATTTGTCATAACTGTCAAAGATGCCTTTTCTCTGAGAATAAAAATTATCATTTGTCACAACTATCAAAATATGCTTTTGCTACAAGTATAAAAGTTATCATTTGTCATAACTGTCAAAGGTGCTTTTGCAACGTGTATAAAAGTTATCATTTGTCATAACCGTCAAAGGTGCTTTTGCTACGAGTATAAAAATTATCATTTGTCATGACTGTCAAAAATGCTTTTGCTACGAGTATAAAGTTATCATTTGTCATAACTGTCAAAGATGCTTTTGCTACGAGTATAAAAGTTGTTATTTGTCATAACTGTCAAAGATGCTTTTGCTATGAGTATAAAAGTTATCATTTGTCATAACTGTTAAAGATGTTGTTTCTCTGAGTATAAACGTTATCATATGTCATAATTGTTAAAGATATTTTTTCTATGAGTATAAAAGTTATCATTTGTCATAACTGTGAGAGATGTTTTTGCTCGGGTATAAACGTCATCATATGTCATAACTGTTAACGATGCTTTTCTATAGGTGTAAAAGTTATCATATGTCATAACTGTTAGAGTTTTTTTTTTGCTGTGAGTATACCAAGGGCTACGCTTTGGTGTAACTGTAAAAAAGACTGCTTTGATATACCTTTGATCTAACTACTGATAATACTATTGTTTGGAAACTGTTAAAATCATTTGTTATAACCGTTAACAATCGTTCGTTATCAGTGTCAAAAAATACTTTCGTCGTCATCATTATCAGCATCAGTATCATCATCATCATCATCATCATCATCATCATCATCATCATCATCCTCAATATCATGATCAGCATCATCATCATAATCATCATAATCCTCAACATCATCATCAGCATCAGCATCATCAACAATATCATCATCATCATCATCCTCATCATCATCATCATCATCATCACTAGCTGTTCCACCGTGGTTGTGGGTTTTGGCCACCAAGCAGAGCTCTCCACACCTTCCTCTGTCCTGGGCTATTACTTGTATATTGGTTCTACCTTTGGCCACCTGCGTCCCATCTTTCTGAGGTCCCTGTGCAGATTGTCTCTTCTCTCTCTCTCTCTGTGGATCTTGGTCTACAGCTTATTCGTTTTCCTGTGGCTTCTTTTTCATAACTGTCAAAAATATTTTCGTCATGACTGTAAAAAAAAAAAAAAACTACTTTTTTTCCAAACTGTTAAAAATCAGTTGTCATAAACTGTAAAAAAAAAACAAAAAAAAACATGCTTTGTGCCAACTGTTAAAAAATTATTTTGTCATAAGTGTAAAATAACATGCTTTGTCCCAACAGTTAAAGATCATTTGTCATAGGCGTTTTAATACTTACTTATAAAATGACTGTTAAAACTCTTTTTCTTTTTGAGTGCTAAAGCCCTTTGTCATAATTATTGAAATCCTTGTTATTTTAACTGTTTTAAAACCCTGTGTCATAAATGTTAAAACATCCTTTTTCATGACTGAAAAATCCCCTGTTATCACTATTAAACACACAAAAAACTTTCGTCAGTTATTTTAAAGCTATTTTTTGTTATACGTAAATTTATGTGAAAGAAAATGTTTGTCCTAACTGTTAATATCTTATGTCATAAATGTTTAAAAAAAGCCTTTGTCATAATGAAAGATCCTTAGACATAACAAGCGTAAGCCATTGTCACAAATAAACCCTGGGTTGTTTTTTCAGTGTGAAAAAAAACCTCCTTTGAATAACTGTGGAAACATTTTATCATATCTGTTAAAATTATTTTTGATATAACTAGTAAAAATCATTTGGTTATGATTGGTAACAATCCTTTTGTTGTAACTAGTAACAATCATTGTGCTATAACTAATAAAATTCAAGTGAAATTCGATTCTGTTATAACAACTAGTCAAATTCGTTTTGTTATAAGTAGTGAAATTTTGTTTTATTATAACTAACGAAATCCATTTTCTTGTAACTGGTCAAATCCTTTTTTTTATAACTAGTGAAAGTCATTTCGTTATAACTCGTGAAATTTCTTTTGTTATAGCTAGTAAAATTCGTTTTGTTATAACTAATGAAATTCATTTTATTACCAGCAGTACAATTCATGTTAACTATAACTACTGAAATTCATTTTATCATAACTAGTGGGATTCATTTTGCTATAACTAGTGACATTCATTTCGCTACAACTAGTGAACTTCATTTTGTTATAACTAGTGAAATTTACTTTGCTATAACTAGTTAAATTCATTTTGCTATAACTAGTGAAATTTATTTTGTTAAAACTAGTGAAATTTATTTTGCTACAACTAGAAATTCATTTTGCTATAACTAGTGAAATTCATTTTGCTATAACGAGTGAAATTCATTTTGTTATAACTAGGGACATTTATTTCGCTATAAGTAGTGACATTGATTCTGCTAGCACTATTGAAATTTATTTTGTTATAACTAGTGAAATTCATTTTGCTATAACTAGTGAAATTCATTTTGCTATAACTAGTGAAATTCATTTTGCTATAACTAGTGAAATTCATTCTGCCATAACTAGTGAAATTTATTTTATTATAGATAGTGACATTCATTTCGTTGTAACTAGTGGCATTAATTTTGGTATAACTAATGAAATAAATTGTGTGATAACTACTGAAATTAATTTTGTTATAACTAGTCAAATTCCTTCTGTCATTTAAAAAGTATTTTTCTATAACGTTTTTGTTGTTGTTGATATAACTAGTCCCATTGGAGACAGACGATGAAAAGAAAGTCCCATGTAATGATCACAGCACTCTGTATACGTTTACAGAGCAGTCGTGGCAATATTAAAAAGCCCTACCAAATATCCTGAGATCACTTAAGTTGTGGATGTGGGTAAATCAAATGAAATCAAAATGTTATTGCTTTATAGAAATTAACAAAACGGGCTAATGTTTAGTTTAATTTACAGTACTTTATTTACATGATGTGTTTGGACTCATTGTAAACAATCTCTTGTAAAAAGAAATCCTACCCACACTCCCAAAGAAAACCTTAGCTGTGGATGTAAAGGAAAGTTCCTTTAAGGCCATTACGGCTCATAAGAGCCGGCGGAGCTTATTCCGGTTTCCATAGCGTGAAGCGGAACAGGTGATAATAAGAATAACCTCCTTGCCAGGACGCTAGTCTGATCCGACACTGGTTTTTACTCCCAAAGCTACTGCTGGTACCCATTCTGCACCTGGGCCCCGAGTAAGGGTAAAAAGCGTGTTAAGCGTTTTCCCCCAAAAAGACCACACAACGTCGGGCGCACCTTTTGCTAGGATTCAAACCCAGGACCTCATGATCCCCAGTCCGGCAGCCTAATCACTCGGCCACCGACGCCACAGCCCATAGCTGCTGTCGATGTAAAATCAAACCGAATCAAAAATGCTGCAATTCGTGTTCACCTGTGTGAAGTCAGTCTCTTATCACATGTATGAAGTCAGTTCGTTATCATCTGTGTGAAGTCAGTTCGTTATCACCTGTGTGAAATCAGTTCGTTATCATCTGTGTGAAGTCAGTCCGTTATCACCTGTGTGACGTCAGTCTGTTATCACCTGTGTGAAGTCAGTCTGTTATCACCTGTGTGAAGTCAGTCAGTTATCACCTGTGTGAAGTCAGTCTGTTATCACCTGTGTGAAGTCAGTTCATTATCACCTGTATGTAGTCAGTCTGTTATCAGCTGTGTGAAGTCAGTCTGTTATCACCTGTGTGAAGTCAGTTCGTTATCACCTGTGTGAAGTCAGTTCATTATCACCTGTGTGTAGTCAGTCTGTTATCAGCTGTGTGAAGTCAGTCTGTTATCACCTGTGTGAAGTCAGTCTGTTATCACCTGTGTGAAGTCAGTTCGTTATCACCTGTGTGAAGTCAGTCCGTTATCACCTGTGTGACGTCAGTCTCTTATCACCTGTATGAAGTCAGTTCGTTATCATCTGTGTGAAGTCAGTTCGTTATCACCTGTGTGAAATCAGTTTGTTATCCGTTATCTGTGTGAAGTCAGTCCGTTATCACCTGTGTGACGTCAGTCTGTTATCACCTGTGTGAAGTCAGTCTGTTATCACCTGTGTGAAGTCAGTCACCTGTGTGTTAGTTCATTATCACCTGTGTGTAGTCAGTCTGTTATCTGTGTGAAGTCAGTCTGTTATCACCTGTGTGAAGTCAGTTCGTTATCACCTGTGTGTAGTCAGTCTGTTATCAGCTGTGAAGTCAGTCTGTTATCACCTGTGTGAAGTCAGTCTGTTATCACCTGTGTGAAGTCAGTTCGAAGTATCCGTTATCACCTGTGTGAGTCAGTCTGTTATCATCTGTGTGAAGTCAGTCTGTTATCACCTGTGTGAAGTCAGTCTGTTATCACCTGTGTGAAGTCAGTTCAGTATCACCTGTGATCTGTTATCCTGTGTGAAGTCAGTCCGTTATCACCTGTGTGACGTCAGTCTGTTATCATCTGTGTGAAGTCAGTCTGTTATCACCTGTGCAGTCAGTCTGTTATCAAAGTCAGTTCATTATCACCTGTGTAGTCAGTCTGTTATCAGCTGTGTGAAGTCAGTCTGTTATCACCTGTGTGAAGTCAGTTCATTATCACCTGTGTGAAAGTCAGTCTGTTATCATCTGTGTGAAGTCAGTCTGTTATCACCTGTGTAAAATCAGTTCTGTTATCACCTGTGTGAAGTCAGTCTGTTATCACCTGTGTGAAGTCAGTCTGTTATTACCTGTGTGAAGTCAGTTTGTTATCACCTGTGTGAAGTCAGTTCGTTATCACCTGTGTGAAGTCAGTTCGTTATCACCTGTGTGAAGTCAGTCTGTTATCACCTGTGTATCATCTGTGTGAAGTCAGTCTGTTATCATCTGTGTGAAGTCAGTCTGTTATCACCTGTGTGAAGTCAGTCTGTTATCACCTGTGTGAAGTCAGTCTGTTATCACCTGTGTGAAGTCAGTCTGTTATCACCTGTGTGAAGTCAGTTTGTTATCATCTGTGTGAAGTCAGTTCGTTATCATCTGTGTGAAGTCAGTCCGTTATTACCTGTGTGAAGTCAGTTCGTTATTATCTGTGTGAAGTCAGTCCGTTATTACCTGTGTGAAGTCAATTCGTTATCACCTGTCTGACGTCAGTCCAGCTTATGAGTTAAGATTTTTTGTTTGGTTTTACCCACATCCACAACTAAGTGATCTCGTGTGTGTTTTATTTTGGTGGGATTTTTTTTTTAAATGTTGCCCGGACTGCCCTCCTTTAAACAGCCCAGGGATATTTGACGTGCACGTGTCTAGAGTGTATTGTGATCTGCACACGAGACCTCCTTTTTTATCGTCCGACTCTGATGGGATTAGGTGTCGATCCACCTATCTCGACTAATGGAGACAATTTTTCAACCTTTGGTTGGGGCTCGAACCAATTGCCTTCTGTTTGAGATGCCAACACGTTGCCTCTGGACTACCGAGCCCCTACCACCTGAGTGAACTGAGTCAAAGCGTGTGTTAAGGACATAGTGTGTTTTCAAGAACAAACACACCGAACAACTCCCCCAACACTCATAGGTAAGCGTGAGTTCCATTCAATCATTTCGAAATCTCACACGAACACACCGATGACAAGACACAGTGCTTGAATCTCTCACAGGCGTCTTTATTCTATGGAAGTAGCAGTCGTAATTTTCGTGTGTGTGTGTGTTCATTTGATTTACCCCACATCCGCAACTAAATTGATCTCGGGATTTTAAAAAAATAGGATTTTAAAAAAAGTTTGCCCCTGACTGCCTTGTAAACAGCGAATGGATCTTTAACATGCACACAGCGTTGTGATCAGCTGCACACTGTGCCTTCTTTTTAATCGTACGTCTCCGATGGGACTAAATGTCGAACCACCTGCTTGGATAATGAGGAGGAGGGGGAGGGAGTAGATTGTACTCGAAAAAACTCGAAAAAATTTGTCAACCGTTGGCAGGGCTCGAACCCACTACCTTTTGGTTGAGAGGCCAACACCTTATCTCCCAAACTGCATGGATACATGTGAGTTTAGTTCAATAATTTCAAACCCTCTCACGGACACACCAATGATAATATGACAAAGCTTGACTCTCTCACAGGCATCATACTTTTATTTAAGTGGCAGTCGTAATACTACAAAGAAAAATGACAATAAGTGCACAATTCCACAAGTAAGGACAGGACAAACACGTGACGATTCGGCTATAAAAACCCTCCGTCAGACAGCAAACGAGAAGTATCCCTCGTATGATATTTTTACGTTTGTTGTCTGACGAAAGGTTCTACCCGAATCGTCACGTGTTTGTACTGTCTTATTGGTGGAGTTGTCATTTATTACCATTTTTCATAAAAGTAACAGTCGTAATGTTTCGTTGTAGGGGATATTAGGCCATGATATATTTTCATTGTGGCTTTGTAGCAACTTTTTTTTTATATAATTAAAAGCATTGCAGTGACTTTTCACCATCTTATTCAACTTCGAATTTTTTTATATTATATAGATTGAAAGAAGTAAGGATTGCAAAAAGGATCAATCCTTAGCCCGCTCCTGTTTGCCATAGTATTGGACAGGTTAACAGATGAAATTAAACAGGAAGCAACTCGGCCAAAGGTGTTTGCAGATGAGATAGTGATCTACAGCCAGTCAAGGGGGAATCTGGATGTGGGCTTAGAGAAGTGGAGAAATGCACTAGAAAGAAGAGGAATGAAAGTCAGTAGAAGCAAAACACATTACGTGTGTTTAAATAAGAAGGGAGTGAAAAAAACTATTAGATTACAAAAAGATCAGATGAGAAGGATGGAAGACTTTAAGTACCTAGGGTTAAAGAGTTTAAGTACATAGGGTGAGAAGAGTGGAAGTACCTAGGGTTGGAAGAGTTTAAGTACATAGGGTGAGAAAGTGGAGTACCTAGGGTTGAAGAGTTTAAGTACATAGGGGTGAGAAAGTGGAAGGAAGTACCTAGGTGGAAGAGTTTAAGTACATAGGGTGGAAGAGTGGAAGTACCTAGGGTTGAAGAGTTTAAGTACCTAGGATGGAAGAGTTTAAGTACCTAGGATGGAAGAGTTTAAGTACCTAGGATGGAAGGGTTTAAGTACACCTAGGGTTGGAAGAGTTTAAGTACCTAGGGTGGAAGGGTTTAAGTACCTAGGGTGGAAGAGTTTAAGTACCTAGGATGGAAGGGTTTAAGTACCTAGGATGGAAGAGTTTAAGTACCTAGTTTAAGGTGGAAGTTTAAGTACCTAGGGTGGAAAGTTTAAGTACCTAGGGTGGAAAGTGCAGTACCTAGGGTGGAAGAAAGTACCTATGGTGGCAGTTTGTACCTATGGTGGAATGGACCTATGGTGGAAAAGTTTGTACCTAGGGTGGATGATATGTACCGAAAGGGTGGAAGAGTTTATCTAGGGTGAAAAAATAGGGTGGAAGAGTTTGTACCTAGGGTGGAACAGTTTAAATTATGGCCGACTGTACAAAATATAGTGCAAACAATAATGCATGATGCAATGGACAGAGAAAAGTGTCGGGAGTGATATGTCAAAAGGAAGATATCTGAAAAAAATGAAAAGGAAGTTGTATAGCACAGTAGGAATGGGTTTAACAGAAAGACAAGAAGAGGAAGGTTTAACGGTGACTGAGATGAATATGTTGCAGTTCTCACTGGGTGTGTCAAGTTTGGACAAGATTCGGAATCAACACATCCGATGGGGAGACTCAAGTAGGTCAGCTAGGAGGTAAAGCCAAGAAAATCAGACTGAGATGGTATGGACGTGTAAAAAGTGATATGGAATAACACATCGGACAGAAGATGTTACAGATGGACGCCAAAAACAAATCGAAGACCAAAACATAGGTATATGGATTAATATGATGCAGGAAGACATGAAGATCGTTGGTGCAAGAGATGGAGACGAACAGACGACCATACCAGGAAAAGTCGAAAGACGAAGAAGAAGGAGAAGAAGAAGAAGGAAGAACATTTGATTATTTTTAATTATCACAACTCTACAGAATTCCACAATTTGCCACACACCAACGTGACTGGTGGAACAGACGATTTCAGTCAAACTGTCCTTACTGTAAACACGCTCCTTACATGAAGACTGATGGAACAGTTTGATATTTAATATCAAACTGTCTGCACACGCTCCTTAACACAAGACATGACTGATGGAGTCTGATATTTCAGGTCAAACTGTCCTTACTGTAAACATCCTCCTAAACATACCCTTCTCTACGTGACTGATGGAACAGTCTGATATTTCAGTCAAACTGTCCTTACTGTAAACATCCTCCTAAACATACCCTTCTCTACGTGATTGATGGAACAGTCTGATATTTCAGGTCGAAACGTGATTGATGGAACAGTCTGATATTTCAGGTGAAACTGTCCTTACTGGAAACACGCTCCTTAACACACCCTTCTCTACGTGATTGATGGAACAGTCTGATATTTCAGGTGAAACTGTCCTTACTGTAAACAAGACCCTTCTCTACGTGAATGATGGAACAGTCTGATATTTCAGGTGAAACTGTCATTTGATTATTTTAATTGATGGAACAGTCTGATATTTCTGAAACTGTCCTTACTGTAAACATCCTCCTAAACATACCCCTTTCTCTACGTGAATGATGGAACAGTCTGATATTTCAGGTGAAACTGTCCTTACTGTAAACATCCTCCTAAACATACCATTCTCTACGTGATTGATGGAACAGTCTGATATTTCAGGTCAAACTGTCCTTACTGTAAACATCCTCCTAAACACGCCCTTCTCTACGTGACTGATGGAACAGTCTGATATTTCAGGTCAAACTGTCCTTACTCCTTAACACACCCTTCTCTACGTGACTGATGGAACAGTCTGATATTTCAGGTCAAACTGTCCTTACTGTAAACACGCTCCTTAACACACCCTTCTACGTGACTGATGGAACAGTCTGATATTTCAGGTCAAACTGTCCTTACTGTAAACACGCTCCTTAACACACATTCTCTACGTGACTGATGGAACAGTCTGATATTTCAGGTCAAACTGTCCTTACTGTAAACACGCTCCTTAACACACCCTTCTCTACGTGACTGATGGAACAGTCTGATATTTCAGGTCAAACTGTCAAACTTTCCTACGTGACTGATAAACACGCTCCTTAACAACACCCTTCTCTACGTGACTGATGGAACAGTGTGATATTTCAGGTCAAACTGTCCATACTGATGGAAACACGCTCCCTTAACACACCCTTCTCTACGTGACTGATGGAACAGTCTGATATTTCAAACTGTCCTTAAACGCTCCTTTCCTCTACGTGACTGATGGAACAGTCTGATATTTCAGGTCAAACTGTAACTTTTAACATGCTCCTTCTATCGCCATTGATAAAACAGTGTGTTATTTCAGGTCAAACTTTCCATATTGTAAACACTCTTCTTAACACCCTTCTATACGCCATTGATAAAACAGTGTGTTATTTCAGGTCAAACTTTCCATATTGTAAACACTCTTCTTAACACACCGTTATCTACGCCATAGATAAAACAGTGTGATATTTGAGGTCAAACTGTCCATACTGTAAACGCCCTCTTAACACACCATTCTTTACGCCACTGATGACACACTGTGAAATTTGAGGTCAAACTGTCGCTACTCTAAACATCGTTCTTAATACACCCTTCTCTACGCCACTGATGACACTGTCATATATTTGAGGTCAAACTGTCTATACTGTAAACATTATCCTTAACACGCCCTTCTCTACGCCATTGATGACACACTGTGAACTTTGAGGTCAAACTGTCCACACTGTAAACATTCTCTTTAACACATCACTGATGAAATTCGCCGCTTCGAGAGAACTGGAAGTTACTGCTGCAGATTTCTTTTCCTTTTTCAGGTGTATAACATGATGGGAATTCTAACACTGCATACAAAAAGACCGAACGCTAAATGATTAATTGTGGTTTATGACAAAATCGACTATTTCTTTATTATGAGAGCACACATTTTGAACGATCAATAGTAAAAAGAACAAACAATTAAAGCAAAAAAAAACAAAGAAATCTTTCATTATTAACAATAGGAATTCTTTTGTTATCAACTAGTAAAAATGTTTTTGGTATTATTAGTAAGGATCATTTTAATAGCCCGTTAAAATATTGTTATTGCCATTAAAATAGACGACTTGTAAGTATAGAGGTAAAGTGGCGGCCTCTCGACCGAAAGGTAGTTGGTTTGAGCCCCGCTAACGGTTGAACTTTTTTCTCGATTTGTTTTTTGAAAGCAAAATCAACCTCCCCCTGCCCCCGCCCCCCCCTCCACCTTGGTCAAGGAAGGGATATCGACACCTAGTCCCATCGGAGACAGACGATCAAATGGAAATCACGTTTGCAGACAACAACAGTCTGTGAATGTTTAAGATCTCTTGGCTGTTTACAGGGCAATGCAGGCAAAATTACAAATCCTTTCCAAAAATCCCAGAGATCACCTTAGTATTGGATGTAAGTATATCAAATTAAACAAACAAAAGCTATTAAAATCGTGTTAAAATCCCTTTTTCATCTTTCTTTCTTTCTTTCTTTCTTTCTTTCTTTCTTTCTTTCTTTCTTTCTTTCTTTCTTTCGTTCTTCCTTTATTTCTTCATTTCTTTCTTTCTTTATTTTTTTCTCTCCTTCTTTCTTTATTTCTTTCTTTCTTCCTTTCTTTCTTTCTTTCTTTATTTCTTTCTTTCTTTATTTCTTTCTTTCTTTCTTTCTTTATTTCTTTATTTCTTTCTTTCTTTATTTCTTTCTTTCTTTCTTTCTTTCTTTCTTTATTTATTTATTCATTTATTTATTTATTTATTTATTTATTTATTTATTTATTTATTTACTTATTTCTTTCTTTCTTTCTTTCTTTCTTTCTTTCTTTAGTTCTTTCTTTCTTTCTTTCTTTCTTTCTTTCTTTCTTCCTTTCTTTCTTTATTTCTTTATTTCTTTATTTCTTTCTTCCTTTCTTTCTTTCTTTCTTTCTTTATTTCTTTCTTTATTTATTTCTTTCCTTCTTTCTTCCTTTCTTTCTTTCTTCATTTCTTTCTTTCTTTCTTTCTTTCTTTCTTTCTTTCTTTCTTTTTTCTTTATCAGTTCCCTTCCGGTGTATGTGTTGTTTAAATCCGTCATGATCAAAATTTGAGGAGTACCTTGTCATTGAATGAGGTTTTCTTTTGTGTTCAAACAAAAAAAATTTCAAGTTAATTTATTTGAATCCAAAACTTCACCGTTATATAATTTTTCCCCACCTCATCCTCACTGTCAACAAATTTCATGTCTGACTGTAAACAAATTTCATGTCTGACTGTAAACAAATTTCATGTCTGACTGTAAACAAATTTCATGTCTGACTGTCAACAAGCACAAACATCATACCATGACATTAACTTCTATTATATTCACTATTTATTATGTTAAAATTTGTTCACCAATTGTGTCTGAAGTTTATTGGACGTTCAGTTCAGTTCACTCGACCGTTCGTTGATCACGCCCCCGATGAACTCAAGATTTACATAACTTTCAAGGGATGTAACCCTGAAATTGACTTTTTAAAATTTTCGGCGAAAAATGTTTATTGATTTCGATCATAATACAAAATATTTAGCATTATTATTATTATTATTATTATTATTATTATTATTATTATTATTATTATTATTATTATTATTATTATTATTATTATTATTATTATTATTATTATTATTATTATTATTATTATTATTATTATTATTATTATTATTATTATTATTATTATTATTATTATTATTATTATTATTATTATTATTATTATTATTGATTATTATTATTATTATTATTATTATTATTATTATGATTATTATTATTATTATTATTATTATTATTATTATTATTATTATTATTATTATTATTATTATTATTATTATTATTATTATGATTATTACTAATATTATTATTACTATTCACGCAACAAAAATAAACCAATAATAATAATAAGCTTGTAAAATTAAGTCCCGATTTCACCTCGAGAATAAAAGTTATGAATCAACCGACTGAAAAGCCGTATGGACCTTAAGTTGCTATTTTCAATTTCGAACCATGTACCGTTAAAGAGAAAAACTAATGATACAAGAATCCAACCCCCTCCCCCGTCCCTTCCCCCCCCCCCTCTTCCTTCCCCAACCTTACATCCCCAAAAAGATGTCTGACATTTAGCAGTCTTTGCACGTTAAAGATCCCTTGGTTGTTTACGGGGCAGTCTGGGCAAAATCAAAAAGTCTACCAAACACCACGAGATCATAACTTAGGTTGCGGGTTTTGGTAAAGTTGATCAAATCAAAGGAATTCAAAGTTCAGAGGTAAAGCGTCGCCCTCTCAATCAAAAATATCGTGGGTTCAAGTCCCCCGGAGGTGGGAGGGTGAAGAGTTTTCTGGTTTGCTTACTACCCTTCCTCTCCTCCCTATATCACACCCCCCCCAATCAAGGTACATGTAATCGATATCTAGTCCCAACGGAGACGGACGTTTAAAAGAAGGCCCAGTGTGTAGGTCACAAAACTCTGTGCACGTTAAAGATCCCTTGGTTGCTTACAGGGCAGTCCGGGCAAACTTTTAAAACAAATTATACCGAAATCCCCGAGATCACACTAGTTTTGGATGTGGGTAAGCCAACAAAACCAAACCAAACCAAACCAAACCAAATCAAACCAAATCAAACCAAACCAAACCAAACCAAACCAAACCAAACCAAACCAAACCAAACCAAATCAAACCAAACCAAATCAAACCAAACCAAACAAATCAAACCAAACCAAACCAAACCAAACCAAATCAAACCAAACCAAACCAAACCAAATCAAACCAAACCAAACCCAAACCAAACCAAACCAAACCCAAACCAAACCAAATCAAACCAAATCAAACCAAACAAATCAAACCAAACCAAACCAAACCAAACCAAAACCAAACCAAACCAAACCACCTAAACCAAAAACCAAATCAAACCAAACCAAACCAAACCTCAAATCAAACCAAACCAAACCAAACCAAATCAACCAAACCAAAAACCAAATCCAAACCAAATCAAAAACCAAACCAAACCAAACCAAATCAAACCAAACCAAACCAAACCAAATCAAACCAAACCAAACCAAACCAAACCAAACCAAAAACCAAACCAAACCAAACCAAATCAAACCAAATCAAACCAAACCAAACCAAACCAAACCAAACCAAACCAAATCAAACCAAACCAAACCAAACCAAACCAAACCAAACCAAACCAAACCAAATCAAACCAAACCAAATCAAACAAAATCAAACCAAACCAAACCAAATCAAACAAATCAAATCAAACCAAACCAAACCAAACCAAACCAAATCAAACCAAACCAAACCAAACCAAACCAAAAAACCAAACCAAACCAAACCAAACCAAACCAAACCAAACCAAACCAAACCAAACCAAACAAACCAAACCAAATCAAATCAAATCAAACCAAACCAAACCAAACCAAATCAAACCAAACCAAATCAAACCAAACCAATCAAACCAAACCAAACCAAACCAAACCAAACCAAACCAAATCAAATCAAACCAAACCAAACCAAACCAAACAAACCAAACCAAATCAAACCAAACCAAATCAAACCAAACCAAACCAAACCAAACCAAACCAAATCAAACCAAACCAAACCAAACCAAACCAAACCAAACCAAACCAAACCAAACCAAACCAAATCAAACCAAACCAAACCAAACCAAACCAAATCAAAACCAAACCAAACCAAACCAAACCAAACCAAACCAAATCAAACCAAATCAAACCAAACCAAACCAAATCAAACCAAACCAAACCAAATCAAATCAAATCAAACCAAACCAAATCAAATCAAACCAAAAATCCAAACCAAAACCAAATCAAACCAAACCAAACCCAAATCAAACCAAATCAAACCAAACCAAACCAAACCAAATCAAACCAAACCAAATCCAAATCAAAAACCAAACCAAACCAAACCAAATCAAACCAAACCAAATCAAATCAAAAATCAAACCAAATCAAATCAAACCAAATCAAACCAAATCAAACCAAACCAAACCAAACCAAACCAAATCAAATCAAATCAAACCAAACCAAATCAAACCAAACCAAACCAAATCAAACCAAATCAAACCAAACCAAACCAAGATGCTAATCTAGGGTTTTACTCCCAAAAGTGCTTGTACCATTTGCACCTGGGTGGAACGGCAGCGAGAATGCGAACTTAGTGTCTTTGTCGTCGAACAGAACGTCGGACCTAGCTTTCCTAAGATTCAAACCATTTACCTCTTAATCCACACTTCGGCTGCAGACGTCGGTCGTTAGCAGTTTTTCACTTCCCATTTAATGCTGGAAATTTATCACCTAAGTCAAATGAGTCAAAGAATGTTCGCTAAGAACATTGTGTGTTTAAAAGAAAAGAAAAACCAACAACTCTCAAGCCGCATTAAAAACCTAAGATTCGAATCTAACTCCACGTAAAATTACTGTCTGACTACTAGACCACCAGCCAGCTGTCTTTGAAAACAAAAAAACAAAAATAACAAAGAAAGGAATCTAAAAATAAAAACAATCAACAAATCTTATCTCTAACGTAAAGTGAAATTTTCAAGGCTATTATGGCCCACAAAGCCGGAGCTTTTCCCGTTTTCGCATTGCGAAGCGGAACAGATGATAATAATCACCCCTGGACATAACGCTAATCCAACTAGGTTTGTACTCAACCTGGTGCTGGTACACTATTTAACAAAATTTACACTAATATGAAAAAAAGAAAATAGAGAAAAAATTGAATAAATCAATCTGATCGTATTCGCATTCGACAAACCAAACTGGAAATCTAGCGATCATCTAAGTGGGTGAAATCAAATTAAATCAAATGGAAGTCCCACCCCTTCACCCCCCCCACGCCCTATCACCAACTCTTCACTCCCCAGCTCACCCACCCCTAAACAAATCGATATTACCTTATTCCCACTCGACAAGCCAAACTGCCCCTCTAGAGATCACCTAAGTGGGGAGGATGGATGATGTGGGTAAAATCAAATTAAATCAAATCAAGTCCCACCCCTTCTTCCAAACAGCCCTACCCACGCCTCCCCCAGCTCTTTACTCCCAAGCTCACCCAACTTATCACCCCATCGCCCCCTCACCCTCCTCCCACATAAGCCATACTCACAATGTAGCTTATAAAGGTAATATTTAACAGTTGAATAAAAGCAGCAGAAAAAACCCCACCTAACACCAGGTAATATTAAACAGTTGAATAAAAGCAGCAGAAAAAAACACCTAACACCAGGTAATAATTAACAGTTAAATACAAGCAGCAGAAAAAACAACCTAACACCAGGTAATTAATAGTTGAGTAAAAACAGCAGAAAAAAACAACAACCTAAGACTCAATAGGACATCGTCCCAATTACCGCCGTGTCCCAGGTCTCCAAGGAGGGGGGCGGGGGGTCCAGACACAATTGGCTACACAATGAATATTCACAGTTTGATGCTCTTCACAAACAAACAAGCAAACGAACATTGGTTCATTGTACATAATTGATATTCCTCTGTGTGTGCGCAAGTTTTCGTGCTCAATAAAAATACATTTTGAATGTTTGGTTGTTCTTTTGTGTTGCCTTTTTGTTATTGTTGTTTTGTTTTGTTATGTTTTTTTGTGTTTTTTTTGTGTATGTTTCGGTTGGTTTTTTATTTGGTCTTATTTTTTTGCTGTTGTTTTTTTATTTTGTATTTTGGATGCTCTTTAATGAGGCAGCAGGCAGACGATTTTAGCATTTAGGGTTCTGTCTGTCTGTCTGTCTGTCTGTCTGTCTGTCTCTCTGTCTGTCTGTCTCTCTCTCTCTCTCTTTCTCTCTCTCTCTCTCTCTCTCTCTCTCTCTCTCTCTCTCTCTCTCTCTCTCTCTCTCTCTCTCTCTCTCTCTCTCTCTCTCTCTCTCTCTCTCTCTCTCTCTCTCTCTCTCTCTCTTTCAAATCTCTGCCTTTTTTAAAAATTACAGACATACAAATTATGTAACTGATTTAATGGCATATCGTTTCGCAAAAGATAGCTGTTTATCCTCCATTTCTGTTACCTTTCTTTTCAACCTTGAACAGAATTATGCAAGGGTAGTAGAGCATGATATATACAATGCAGTTCAAGATTAACACTGCAAAAATCAGTATTATAGAAATGCAGTGGTGATAATTCTATCACTGGTTCTTACTTCTTCGTCTTCTTCTTCGATCTACTCTCTGCCAGCGGGTCAGTTCAAGATGCTGGTTGTCTCAATGCAATGCATAGTGTTTAAAAACTGTCCAATAGGGCCATAGAGCTTTTCTTCCAGATGTGCCTCTCCCAGCCTTATTATTGCTGTTCTCTCTGATGTGTGCAGCGGACACTGCTGGAGACTATGTTCAGTGTTTTGGTGGGACGCTCCACTCACATCACACCCTTGTCATTCCCCAATTTTCAGATTGCGATACATATGATGACGATGATGATGCTAATGATGATGATGATGACGATGATGATGATAAGGATGATGATGGAGATGACGATGAGGATGATGATGATGATGATGATGATGATGGAGATGATGATGATGATGATGATGATGATGATGATGATGATGATAATGATGATGATGATGATGATGATGATGACGACGATGATGATGATGAGGATGATGATGATGATAACGACGACGACGATGATGAGGATGATGATAATGATGATGATGATGATGATGACGACGACGACGACGATGATGAGGATGATGATGATGATGATGATGATGATGATGGACACGGTTGTTTAAAATGAGGCTAACAACCAGAGTGCAGTGGGTAGGGTTGGGTGGTGGCAATGATACCATATTGGCTGTGAGTGAGTGGGGTGGTGGCAATGATACCATATTGGCTGTGAGTGAGTGGGGTGGTGGCAATGATACCATATTGGCTGTGAGTGAGTGGGGTGGTAGCAATGATACCATATTGGCTGTGAGTGAGTGGAGTGGTGGCAATGATACCATATTGGCTGAGTGAGTGGGGTGGTGGGGTGGTGGCAATGATACCATATTGGCTGTGAGTGAGTGGGTGTGTGGCAATGATACCATATTGGCTGTGAGTGTGGGGTGGTGGCAATGGCCATATTGGCTGTCAGTGGGTGGTCAGGGCTGATACCATATTGGCTGTGAGGTGGTGGCAATGATACCATATTGGCTGTCAGTGAGTGGGGTGGTGGCAATGATACCATATTGGCAATGATACCATATTGGCTGTCAGTGGGGTGGTGGCAATGATACCATATTGGCTGTGAGTGGTGGGGTGGTGGCAATGATACCATATTGGCTGTCAGTGAGTGGGGTGGTGGCAATGATACCATATTGGCTGTGAGTGAGTGGAGTGGTGGCAATGATACCATATTGGCTGTCAGTGAGGTGGTGGCAATGATACCATATTGGCTGTGAGTGAGT
>JAXRKP010001666.1:95000-100000 GCA_037039925.1 Doris montereyensis
TGATCTTACAGAGTAACAAAAACACAAAGACATAATATTAGACAGACGACTAAGCACTCATTCAAGGCTATAGTTCAAAATATTTTGTTAATACATGGTCTAGATCTAGTACAGAGTTGCAAAATGTTCAGTACTTCACACACAAAACGTATTCACACACATACACACAGACTGATACACTCACACATAAACACACATACATACACACACTCATAACACGCATTCACTCAAACACACACTGACTGATACACACACACTGATACACTCACACACACTGATACTCACACACACTCATACATACTCATACACACACTCATACACACACACTCATACACACACACTCATACACACACACTCATACACACACACTCATACACACACTCATACACACACTCATACACACACACTCATATACACACACTCATACACACACAGACTCATACACACTCATACACACACACTCATACACACACACTCATCATACATACACACACACATACACACACACTCATACACACACACTCATACACACACACACACTCATACACACCCATACACTCACTCTCACACACACACACACACACACACAGCAGTTGTTGTATCCAAACGTCCAGTCGCTCGTTAGTTGGACGCATCGACACTCAATGGAAGTAGTTTCCCGTCCAAACGCCAAAAACCAAATTGTGCCTCGTTCTTTGTAGATGGTTACTTCAATGTTTGGGGTCTGGGGGAAGGGGGGGGGCTGATGGGGCGGCGGTCGGGGGTTGAACAGGGTGGGTGGGTGTGTGGGGGAGAGGATAATAATGATTCCTTTAAAAAAATCTAAAATTTAAAAATAGAAACCCCCTCCCCCAACCTCCTACCCGATGCCAACTTTAAACGAACAGACAAAAATAGACATTAATTTTCCAATCAATCAGATTAATATACAAAATGTCAATCCCGAATGACGAATTTAAAATTCTACTCCAAAACCGTTCCTCTTCCCACAAATCCCAGACAAATTGAAAACAGTTTGGTCGCTCCCATTCCCCCTCCCCCCCAAGGTTCCCAACCGCCCCACCCTCACCCTTCAACCCCCGACGCGCACACATACACACACACACATAAACACATACATAGCCCCTAATCCCCAACGCCCGCGCACACACACACACACACACACAGACACACACACATATATATATAAATACACACAAACCCATAATGACGATATGACGTCAATAACTGTATGATCAATGGCGTATGACTCTTCACAAAGACAGAACAAAAGAAGAAGGGTTTTCTGTGGACGTCATTACCATTGACTTTGCAAGGTCTTGTGGTTGAGTGCAGAAACTTTTCTTTCTCTATCACTTCCCATTCTCACCTTCCGGTTTAGGGGAAGGGGATTGCATGACCGAAATGGTCTTTTCTCCGGACTGACCTGTCCAGGCATTTTCTATTTCATTCCGTACAAGTTAAAATTTCTTTGCTTTAATACCTCTTTTATATTTTCTTCCCACTTTCTCCGAGGTCTGCCTTTAAGTCTTTCACTTTGGTTTTTGGCAATGTGTACTGATTTGGCCTATTCTATTGTCCATGCATTCTGTTTACATGCCTAAACCATCTCAGTTGATTTATTTCTATCTTAGTTTTAATGCCATCTGCTTTGGTTTGGTCTTTTATTGTTGTGTTTCTGATTTTGTCTCTTTAGTTTCCCTACTACTCATTAAATATATATTTCATTTCTCTCTCTCTCTCTCTCTCTCTCTCTCTCTCTCTCTCTCTCTCTCTCTCTCTCTCTCTCTCTCTCTCTCTCTCTCTCTCTCTCTCTCTCTCTCTCTCTCTCTCTCTCTCTCTCTCTCTCTCTCTCTCTCTCTCTCTCTCTCTCTCTCTCTCCCTCCCTCCCTCCTCTCCCTCCATCTCTCTCTCTCTCTCTCTCTCTCTCTCTCTCTCTCTCTCTCTCTCTCTCTCTCTCTCTCTCTCTCTCTCTCTCTCTCTCTCTCTCTTTCCTCTCTCTCCCTCTCTCTCCCTCCCTCCCTCCCTCCCTCCCTCTCTCTCTCTCTCTCTCTCTCTCTCTCTCTCTCTCTCTCTCTCTCTCTCTCTCTCTCTCTCTCTCTCTCTCTCTTTCTCTCTGAAACCACTCAAAGGAATAATGAGAAACACATACAAGATAGAACCGGGAAGTGCAGAAGAAAACAATTCCATTCACTTGCATAAACCACAGATTTCTATCTCAAAACAAATGTAAACGTAATTACATTTTACTCACCATACAAATATCCTGTTTTGCTGTTAAACCTAAAGAAATCAATTTAAACCGGATTTCAAAAACAATCAAACGGAAGACAAAAAGAAAATAATAGTGTCCTCCTTTAAACAAAATAATGTAATCAATACCATGATCACCTTTAAGTCATTAGAGAGACAAAAAAGGAAACTCATATTGCTTCCATCACCTTATATCTTATGACTAACTCAGTAAGTAAAGTTTCTTTAGAGCTTATCCCAGTTTCAATAGCATGAATTTGAATTGACGATCCTTAATCACCTGCTGGTGCTTCTACGCTAGTCTGAGGTAGATGTTTTTACTCCCAAGCCCCAATGCTTGACCTCATTTGCACCTGGGTAGAGTGTTTGGATATTTTTCTCCCAGGGACCACAACGTCGGAAATAGTTTGGTAGGATTCAAACCCGGGACATCTGATCCCCAATCCGGCCGCCTGACTGCTTGGACATCGACGCCACCTGTACTGTCAGTAAGTAAAGCTCCTGATCTCCAATCCGTCAGCCTGACTGCTTGGACATCGACGCCACCTGTCCAGTAAGTAAACTCCTGATCCCCAATGCGGCAGCTAAGCTTCGTGGACATCGACGCCATGTCAGGAGAGTAAACTCTGATCCCCAATCTGTCAGCCTGACTGTGGACATCGACATACCTGGCCAGTAATAAACTCTTGATCCCCAATGCGGCAGCTAAGCTTCTTTGGACATCGACGCCACATGTCGAAAAGGTAAACTCCTGATCCCCAGTCCGTCAGCCCACAGCTGCTTGAATATCGACGCCACCTGTCCAGTAGTAAACTCCATGATCACCCAATCCGGCAGCTAAACTGCTTGGACGTCGACGTCTACAGCCCAGTAAGTAAACTCCTGATCCCCAATGCGGCAGCCAGAAGCTTCTTGGACATCGGCGCCACCTGGCCAGTAAATGCGCTCTGTAAATCTTCAATCCGTCAGACTGACTGCTTGCCACATGTCCAGGAAGTAAACCTGACCACCATCAGCCTGACTGTGGACATCGACGTCACCTGGCCAGTAAACTCTTGATCCCCAATGCGGCAGCTTAAACTTCTTGGACATCGACGCTATCATGTCCAGAAAGTAAACTCCTGATCCCCAATCCGTCAGCCTGACTGCTTGGACATCGACGCCACCTGTCCAGTAAGTAAAACTCCCTGATCCCCAATCCGGCAATGACACGACGTCACCCGGGCCAGTGGACATCCCTGATCCCCAATGCGGCAGCCAAACCTTGACATCGACGCCACCTGGCCAGTAAGTAAACTCCTGATCTTCAATCCAGTCAGACTGACTGCTTCGACATCGACGCCACCTGTCCTGATCCCCAAAATAAATGCTTGGACATCGACGCATCGAACTCCTGATCCTCAACGCCATCATCGACGCCATCCGTCCAGCAAGTAAACTCCTGATCCCCAATCGGCAGCCAAACTTCTGGACATCGACGCCACCCTGTCCAGTAAGTAAACCTGATCCCCAAATCTGGCAGCCAATGCTTGGACATCGACGCCATCCGCCAGTAAGTAAGCTCCTGATCCCCAATCCGTCAGCCTGACTGCTTTGGACATCGACGCCACCTGTCCAGTAAGTAAACTCCCGATCCCCAAATCCGGCAGCTTAAATGCTTGGACATCGACGCCATCCGGCCAGTCAAAACTCCTGATCCCCAATCCGGCAGCCTGACTGATCGACGCCACCTGTCCAGTAGTCCCTGATCCTCTAAGTCAGCCTGACTGCTTGACATCGACGCCATCCGGCCAGGATCCCCAATCCGTCAGCCTGACCGTTTGGACATCGACGCCCATCCAGTAAGTAAACTCCCGATCCCCCGTCCGGCAGCTTAAAATGCTTGGACATCGACGCCATCCGGCCAGTAAACTCTGATTCCCAATCCGTCAGCCTGACTGCTTGGACATCGACGCCACCTGTCCAGTAAGTAAACTCCTGATCCCCAATCCGTCAGCCTGACTGCTTGGACATCGACGCCACATGTCCAGTAAGTACATCCTTGATCCCCAATCCAGCAGCCTGACCGCTTCGGGACATCGACGCCACATGTCCAGTAAGAAATATCCTGATCCCCAATCCGTCAGCCTGACTGCTTGGACATCGACGCCACATGTCCAGTAAGTAATATCCTGATCCCCAATCCAGCAGCCTGACTGCTTGGACATCGACGCCACATGTCCAGTACGAAATATCCTGATCCCCAATCCGTCAGCCTGACTGCTTGGACATCAGCCTGACTGCTTGGACATCGACGCTACCTGTACTGTCCAGTAAGTAAACTCCTGATCTCCAATCCGGCAGCCTGACTGCTTGGACATCGACGCCACCTGTACTGTCCAGTAAATGGCTCTGATCTCCAATCCGGCAGCCTGACTGCTTGGACAATCGACGACATCACATGTCCAGTAAGTAATATCCTGATCCCTAATGCGGCAGCCTGACTGCTTGGACATCGACGCCACCTGTATTGTCCAGTAAGTAAACGTTCAAAAAAAAAAAGTTGAAAAAAGCCGGATCTATTTTTAAACACCTGTTGAGGAGGCGGGGGCGGGGGGGGCGGGGGGAGTGGTTTCAATACTCGTTTGAATTATTCAAGAATTGGGGAGGGACACGGTGGTGGTTGTAGGTGTCTGGGGTAGAGCGTTGTCCTCTCTACCAGAATTTCATTTACCCACATCCACGAGTAAGGTGATCTCGGGATTTTT
>JAXRKP010001667.1:0-45000 GCA_037039925.1 Doris montereyensis
ATTAGACTGTAGGTTAGCATCAATGGGTTAGACTAGTTCGTGTTCCAATAGACTGTAGCCTAGCAACCAAACAATGGGTAGACTAGTTCGTGTTCAATAGACTGTATGCTAGCATCAATGGGTAGACTAGTTCGTGTTCAATAGACTGAAGGCTAGCACCAGACTAGTTCGTGTTCAATAGAGTAGGCTAGCATCAATGGGTAGACTAGTTCGTGTTCAATAGACTGTAGGCTAGACATGAATGAGTAGACATCATTTGTATGCTAGCATCAATGGGCAGACTAGTTCGTGTTACCAGATAATGGGTAGACTAGTTCGTGTTCAATAGATCAATGGGGTAGACCATTTCGTAGACTAGTTCAGCATTAGACAGTAGTCTAGCATCAATGGGTAAACTAGTTCGTGTTCAATAGACTGCAGGCTAGCACCAATGGGTAAACTGGTTCGTGTTCAATAGCACAATGGGTAGACTGGTTCTCAATAGGACTGTATGCTATCACCAACGGGTAGAATAGTAAAGTTCGTGTTCAATAGACTGTATGCTATCACCAATGGGTAGACTAGTATAGTTCGTGTTCAATAGACTGTATGCTATCACCAATGGGTAGATTAGTATAGTTCGTGTTCAATAGACTGTATGCTATCACCAATGGGTAGACTAGTATAGTTCGTGTTCAATAGACTGTATGCTAGCACCAATGGGTAGAATAGTATAGTTCGTGTTCAATAGACTGTATGCTATCACCAATGGGTAGAATAGTAAAGTTCGTGTTCAATAGACTGTATGCTATCACCAATGGGTAGAATAGTATAGTTCGTGTTCAATAGACTGCATGCTATCACCAATGGGTAGAATAGTAAATGTCTGTGTTCAATAGACTGTATGCTATCACCAATGGGTAGAATAGTATAGTTCGTGTTCAATAGACTGTATGCTAGCACCAATGGGTAGAATAGTTTGTGTTCAATAGACTGTATGCTAGCACCAATGGGTAGATTAGTTTGTGTTCAATAGACTGTATGCTAGCACCAATGGGTAGAATAGTATAGTTCGTGTTCAATAGACTGTATGCTAGCACCAATGGGTAGAATAGCAGGTTCGTGTTCAATAGACTGTATGCTAGCACCAATGGGTAGAATAGTTTGTGTTCAATAGACAGTAGGCCAGCATCAATAGGTAGACTGGCAGCGTTGACAATGGCGAGACTGGAGCTGGTAACAGACATAATTGACTCGTGATTACCTTGTTGACGAAGGTGCTCATCAGTCGGTGACTAGGTGTCTAGAGGCAAGGTATCATCCTCTCAAACAAGAAGTTGTGGGTTCAAGATCCAACGTGTTGAGCCGTTTTTCTCGTGTGTTTTTTTCCATATAAACCCTAACCCCCCCCTTCCTTGTCCAGGTAGGTAGATCGATACCCAGTCCCATCGGAGAGTGGACGATAAAAAGGAGGTCCCGTGTGCAGATCACAACACTCTGTGCACGTTAAAGATCCATTGGCTGCTTAAAGGGCAGTTTGAGCGAAATCATAAATCCTACCAAAACTTCCGACAGATTACCTTAAGTGTGAATTCAGGTAACATCAAATTCTAAGAGAAAAAGAAGAAATAATTTGTAGTAAAATAATAATATCCTTTGAATATGTAATCAAATTATCGCTGGCAGATTAATATTATCGAACTCTTTTTCTATTCTTTTTGCTTTTCAAAACGTTGTACCTCGATAAAAAATAAATCCTTGCCTTAGGCCGAAGTAATAGGAATTCTTGCAGATAAGTGTGGGGCACTGCAGGCTTGGAGAATTACGTGCTGGTTGGCGATGGAAGCGCCATTCGTCGCTTGTACAGTTTCGACAACTGCGGTTCTTCCATCACCACAATGCCCCTGTTGTTACGCCCCTTGGAAAGGTGAAAGTTCATCTATAGCGATATGTCCTCTGCTGTTGTTGACAGGGCAGCTGAACCCCAACGCATGTTTGTGAAAAGATTGTGCAAAAGACGAAAGAGACCAGAAGTTTAGGAGTATGTGTAAAACTGATAATAAGTTTGTGGTAATCTGGTTTGAGAATAATTAAATTCTCTTTATGAAACATGATTTGTGACGTATCATATTACAAGAAAACATATGAAAAGCAATGGAAAACTAACGAAGAATTTCATTCATTTTTCTATTATCGATTCCCTGCCTACGTCAAAAAGTTAAATTTCAACTTCAAAAGACAGAGACAGAGAGATAGAGACAAAGACAGAGACAGAGACAGAGTGAGACAGAGACATGGAGAGAGAGAGAGAGAGAGAGAGAGAGAGAGAGAGAGAGAGAGAGAGAGAGAGAGAGAGAGAGAGGAGGGGAACGAGCCAGGAAGAGAGAGAGAGAGAGAGAGAGAGAGAGAGAGAGAGAGAGAGAGAGGAGTATGAGAGAGAGAGAGCGAGAGAGAGAGAGAGAGAGAGAGAGAGAGAGAGAGAGAGAGAGAGAGAGAGAGAGACGAAAGATAACTTTACTACTGCTACTATTACAACTACTACTACACTACTACTACTACTACTACTACTACTACTACTACTACTAATACTACTACTACTACTACTACTATTACTACTACTACTACTTTACTACTACTACTACTACTACTACTGCCAATACCTCTACTATTAAAATGCTGCTGCTAGGACTACTACTTCTACTACTACTGCTAATGCTACTGCTGATGCTGCTACTAATACTACCACTGCTACTACTACTACTTTCCTTCTTACTACTATTACTACTACTGCCACTACTACTACTACTACTACTACTACTACTACTACTACTACTACTACTACTACTATCATCACTACTACTACTACAAAAATTAACTGTTATTACATGTACTATAGTATTTTTTTAATCTTTAAGTCACGATGGAAGTTTTAATTGCATTCTCTTGTTGGTGTTGTTGATGTTGTCGTTGTTCTTTTGCTGCTTTTCTGATGTTGTTTTTCTTCTTATTTTTATTGCTGTTATTGTTGTCATTGTTCCATGAGCATTCGGTAGTCAAGCTAAACCAAAGGTAGTGGGTTCGAGCCCAACCCACGGTTGAAAATGTCCATAGGTCCAGGTAGGTGGATCAACACCTAGTTCCATTGAGACGGACGATAAAAAGGAGGTCCCATGCCCAGATCACAACTCTGTGCACGGCTGTTTCTTTGGGTTTTTGAGTTGTTTTTTCTTTTTTCTTTTTTCTTTTGGTTTTGTTGGGTTTTTTCTTCATTAAATCAAAGTCGATAGACTATCGAACACAGATTGTCAAATATGAGTTCAATTAAAGCAAAACCTAAAACTGTTCAGGAGCAGGAAAGAAAATACTCATTTGAAAGGTACTGGTATAGCAACACCGATTTAATCATTTTATAAAAAACGTGATCAGAACAGGGGAGGCTGCAGAAAGTTAAAATAGCAATTCCTGACATCGACCTGAATCCATGACAAGAACATTATTAATTACAGCCACTTAAAATTAACATCAAGCATGCCTCGATGTAGATGTCCTCTGCAACTTTGTTTGACTCCTATCACTATCAGCTCATATAATTTCTGTAACTGTTAGATATAGATATAATCATATACGGGAATGTAAATATCATGACAAAGTTACAATTATATTTTGCTTCACGAAAGAAAGAAAAAAAAAGTGTTGCAATGAAAACAGTGCGTGCGATGAACAGAACTATGAAACATAGGAAAACATTACTCGTTACGGTACAAAAATCGATCTTACGATCAGATACTCTCCCTTGCCAATGTCATTCAGTGCAAGCTCATCGAAACGTCATTGCCCGAATGAGCTTAACTCCCTTTATTAGGCTGACTGGTTTAATTGTTTTAAAACGATCTCTCAGATCTAAGCACCAGATGGCGTATGCCATCATTAATGACATTTTTTTATATGAATCTTTTCTGCCTCTGAGGAATCATAATAAGGGATGCAAGAGACGGAAAAGTGTGGGGGAGAGGAGGGGGGGGGGGGGGAGACAAGAGTTTGTCCCAAGGAAACAATTTTATTAATAATGACAAGCAGTGTTTAAAGTTACTACATGTAGCAATATACTGCTTTTTGTGTTTGTCTAAAAACCGACCAGGAAAGCAATAGCATAATATTCACATACGATGTGTGACTAAGACTGGGAGAGTAATTTGACAGTAGGAGGCCTATGTAGACATGCTACAGTTTTCCTGGACGAAATTCAAAGCAAAAAAGTAGTATCTTCAATTATTAGAAAAATCAAATAGAGATATTAAGAAACCAGTCTTGAAACCTTACCAGGAATAAGAATTTTAAAAGTATTTTTTGACTTATTTTTTAGTTATGTGTGACCAACACAAGTGAAATAAGACAGTCTGTTGCTTCTCCTGAAAAGTAGTGATGTTGGCATACGACAGTCTCCCTGAATGGCGACGACATTATGATGCAAAGTTTATGATAGACAACCACTGTTAATATTATCTTACCTGTAGTAGGTATGTACTCATTTCAGCCAGTCCTTGTATACAATGAAATGGCGTTATGATGCAAAGTTTATGATAGACAACCACTGTTATGTATATTATCTTACCTGTAGTAGGTATTGTACTCATTTCAGCCAGTCCTTGTATACAATGAAACGGCGTTATACTGGTATGCCTGTACTGAGTGTGGGTTTGCATTCATATACAAAAAGAAAGATTGGAAGAATTTGCGTATGAACCAATTCGACTGACTTTGACTTAGCCTACTTGACTTAGTATGGCCCTTCCACTGAAAAGTCATCGAATTCTTCCGACCGGGCATATCAATTCAACTAAATAAGAAGAAAAATGAATTTGTGTCCAGATATCGATTTAGATCTTCTTTGTTTTCCGGATATCGATTTAGATCTTCTTTGTTTTTCCAGATATCGATTTAGATCTTTGTTTTTCCAGATATCGATTTAGATCTTCTTTGTTTTTCCAGATATCGATTTAGATCGATTTATTTTCCGGATATAGATTTAGATCTTTGATCTTTTTTTCCAGATATCGATTTAGATCTTTTTTTTGATATTTTTCTTCTTTGTTTTTCCGGATATCGATTTAGATCTTTGTTTTTCCAGATATCGATTTAGATCTTCTTTGTTTTTCCAGATATCGATTTAGATCTTCTTTGTTTTTAAAGCCTTCTACTAACACGTCATAAGTATTTCGAATTAGACTTCAAAACTTTTAATAGCTTATCGCCGTGATTTTTAACCTTTGTTTCCTACTCTTATTACCTATGTTTTGTTTAGCAAACAAAGTAAAATTCGTCCAAGGCCCTTCAGGACTATAGAGCTGAAGCTTATCGGTTTCTATAGCGTGAAACAGAACAGGTGACAATAATCACCTCCTGGCCAGGTCGCTAGTCTGACGCAGGTTTTTTTTATTCCAAGCTAGTGTTTGTACCCTGGGTAGAGGTGGGGGGGTGCGTGTTAAGTGTCTTTCCCATGGAACAAAACGTCGGACTTTTAATGTGACCTTTGGACCTCGATTTTGTTGTTTTGGGGTTTTTTTTTAGCTAACGGTTGATGCAATGGTGGGTTTGATGTATACATCAGGTCATTCCCACCACCATCCCTTTACAATTAATAACATGCATGATCGTACAAAATCCCTATTCTACAAAAGTATGCAGTAGTGGGATCTGTTAGCCGGCCTCCGTCCATTATTTGTACTAATCGACTGTAGAAAAGAATGGAGCGGGCTCTGATAAGTAAGTTACGAGACCCAAAAAAAGTACAGTTTGTAACAATCATCATAGTGCCAGAAAAAAACCCAAAGAGAAACAAATACTATTAGCGTTAACAGAATCAAGGCGCTTATTTGTGTTTTCTCTCTCTCTCTCTCTCTCTCTCTCTCTCTCTCTCTCTCTCTCTCTCTCTCTCTCTCTCTCTCTCTCTCTCTCTCTCTCTCTCTCTCTCTCTCTCTCTCTCTCTCTCTCTCTCTCTCTCTCTCTCTCTCTCTCTCTCTCTGTCTCTGTCTCTGTCTGTCTGTCTGTCTGTCTGTCTGTCTGTCTGTCTGTCTGTCTGTCTGTCTGTCTGTCTCTCTCTCTCTCTCTCTCTCTCTCTCTCTCTCTCTCTCTCTCTCTCTCTCTCTCTCTCTCTCTCTCTCTCTCTCTCTCTCTCTCTCTCTCTCTCTCCCTCTCTTCCTCTTTGGCAATAGGCTAACGAATAATGGTCCCGATTAGCTTAGATGTCTATATAGGTAGGTCTATAATGTGGCTAGAGCTAGTGGTTCCGGTTTCGGCATCGGAATATTATGAATGTTACTTTTATTTTATTTTTTTTGTTATTTATTCATTATTTTCCATAACTATTCTACATCCAAGTCCACTGTCGTACAAATGTATAATTGAATCTAGGCCTACCACGCAGTGGGGCGGAGGTTTGACATTGCTAAAAATGATATGCAAATAAAGGCATATCGTGCATACCAGAAATATTTTGGCTTCAAGCCAAAATTTATCTACCTAAAAACTCTTATGCTGAATGCGGACAAATAAATAACAAAATAGACAATCAGTTATGAAACTGAAACTATGGATTTTGTTTTTATTGTAAGCGACTTCGAGATTCCAGACAGAGGCTTCACAATGTCATGCAAATTAAACTGAAGAGCGATACAGAGCCTGGGATTAATCGATTTCACTTAGCATCGTAGGAACTTCCGTGTCCAATACCATCACGTCGGGAGAACGCCCCTCCCTCACCCTTAACCCCCCCCCCAAGGATCCAAGTTTTCGCCTTTGATGCACATTTTTCTCCTTTCTTAATTGGTTTTATTTCGTTTCTGATTTCTTTTGTTTTCCTGTGTTTGCAATTAGTTATATTCATAATATAAGAGTTTCCCTCTTGATGGGGTTTGTGCTTTTCAATAATGCTATCTCAGCCCTCATTACAGTCAGTAGACTGATATCATATATGATCCATGCACTGTAATATTTTCTTGTGAGATAGATACCTATAACAGAGAACATTTGATAAAATTTAGGGATATATTAATTATGGACCGTGAGAACTTTAATTATGTCAAGCATTTTCGAGAGCTGCTCTTCTTCATTGATTTTCCAGATGAAGTTTTCTAATTACTTTCTATAAAATAGATCATGTTGCTATTTTTACTGATTTTTCTCCTGCTCTGTCTTTTCCTTAAGTACAAGTTTCGCTATGAGTTTGTTGAAAATCTAATACAAGTTTACTTTTCTACTCATCTTTTGCATTACTCACAATCATAAATGTGCTTTCCGTCTTAAAAAACAACAAGCTATTATGACAACTTGTGTACGCAAAGAAGTGGTGAGGGTGAAACTTCACATTGCATCCTGCAAACTAAAACTCTTTGTATAAATACTTGTCACTTTCAAAACCTTAATACTGTTTTTATACATTTCAAGATTGAATTTTACTCCTCGGTTTGTTCAAATTATGTGAGCTTTCAATTACATCTTTCCCGCTAATTGTTTGTTATGTAGACACCCAAACTGGGTATCGAAATTCCCTCAAAGGCATAACTTTCTTATTTACGATTATATCGAACAGCATTTGGTAGACAGCCGACTGACAGTGTTTTTGTTTTCATGGTAGTAGAGTATAGTTTTTCGGGAGTGGGTTTCATAGTCCTATCGAAATTACTTTACATTGTTACATTGGGAAACGAATTCAATTGAACCACCTTCTAGATCGACGCCAACTTCGAGGTTAACCTGTTATATTCATCAAAGGTTTGTTTAAAAGTAGATAGATCTATCTAGATTATCTCCAGATCTAGAAATCTAGATCTAGATAGCTAAACCAAACCTTGATTCTAACGATCGTAGCAATAAAGAAGTGAAATCAGAAATGAAAGGGAAATTTTGTGAGCTAGGCTCACTTGTGTAAATCTAATGGTGATGTGATGAGATAAGATGGCTCTGTTAGAAAGTAGAATCTAGAATTTTGTATAAATAGATAGATTTAAATCTAGATCTAATCTAGATTTCTAGATCTAGATCTAAATTTATATTAATTCTAGTGGTGTGTTCTTTATTATTGTGAGGTTTCCATTCCCTTTAGTGTCCTACAGTACAGTTTGTAGAGATTTAAGTTTTTCAAAACGTACTGTCAATTGCCAGTGGAAATTGTCGTGGGGATGGTTAGTCAATCACCACCGATTTCTTAGAGCTCTTTTTGAAACCTGCATGGAGCTAGATCTATCTATTTCATTACACGCTGTACTGTATGTTCTCGATTTTACTTTGACGTTTGCCTAGCCTGATTCTTTACATCATCGCGCAGGTCGCCTGAGCCTGATGACCATTTCATGTCTTTTTGTGCTGTGTTATGGATTGAACATCCACGTAACTTTATATTTTATGATGTGAAGCCGATAGATCTATATTCTGATGAAGTGTATCAATTTATAAGCCAAGTTTTGAAGAGCTGCCCTGAAGCTATGATAATTAAATAAAGATCAAAGTACGATTGGCACCCGTGGTCAACTCGTGTAAGAGTAGCCATCTGAAAAGCTACAACTCAGAGAGTCGGTCCTTTATTTAGAGCGTGCGGTTGGCCCAGGAAGCGTGCTGGCCCTAACTTTAGGGCTGACATCATTGGCATAATCGTGCAGGCCCTATTTTAGGCCAGCCACCTTGGCTTGAATGAAAATTTCCACTTTCGAAATGGTTTAAGAAGTAGTTTGACCTTTGAGTTCATAGTTTAACAAAAAAGCCAATGAGATTTTCAGGTAGTCTTGCTATCGTTTGTTAAGTGACACTTTCCCAGTTAACATACCCATTGCAAGCCTAAGTTGATTATACAGCTATCTCTTGTATTTAATCTGTAGTTTCTTTTGTTGCAATAACGTCCCAAAATTCCTTATTATTTTCATCTGTAAACACGAAATTACTGTTGAAGCTAAAGTCAAAATCCAAGCTTCCCCTTTGCACGCCTCCTTTTTTTCATACAAATGACTGGGACAACCCTTCACTGTAGGAAAATCACTTCGGTTATACCTCATAGCGCCCTGATTAAAGAAGCCAAAATCTCCTGCCCAAATATAGGCCTCTGCTTATTCCGTACCAACAAGGTAGGCCCTAAATGGCGCAGACCTGTATGTCAACACAGTGTTGTTGAAGAATGTGTTCACTTCTCTTGTCTGAAGTAACACTTTGATACCATTGAAGTTGTGTACTCTCAACAAAGCTGCATAAAATTTGGCCACATGTCAAAATGGATGTTGATAGAGACACAGTACAAACCTAGAAATCACTCTAAACTGATCACATCAAACCTACATTTATAAAAATTTGGAACATAAAAACAAAACTTTAGACTCACAACCCTCAAGTTCCGTGTCGAAACAGTAAATTTTCACAATTCCAAATGCATCTCTTGTGAAAGGAATATAGGAAGACAAATTTGATGGCAAATGGGCGATAAGACCCAAGTTTTTCTTTATTTGTATGAAAAATTTAAACAACATACATTGCCAAATATATGAAGTCTGAAACTGTAACTAATTTTGTTTAATTGTGAATATATTAGATGTATTTTATCGACAAGGGGAAAACCTATTCAATAAAAAATATAAATTTCACTCTTTACATTTTTTTTTCCTACAGTTTACATTTCAGATAATCCAAAATGCCTTCTGAATCAGAAAAAGGCAGTTTCATCGGATCCATGGTTTCCATTGATTGCGGTAAAATGGGGTCGTACCAGGGACATGTAGAAAAAATTGACCCTGTAATGAATACGCTCACAATTACTCATGCATTTCATGATGGCCTGAGATGTGATCAAGACAAAGTGAATTTAAGGTAAAAATTACTAATTTTTGTGAACGTGTTTAGGTATTTCTTTGCAACCCACATGTGTGCTTGTTTATGCTTTTACTTTTTTAATGAAATTACCAGTGATGTTGAAACTTCTTTTTTTAATGTAATTGTTTGATAAGATAAGCCATAAAATTGTATGGTATTTAATTTACATTAAAGTTGTGCAAAACGATACTGACATCAAAGTTTTATTCTTGTGTTTACATGCTTGCATTTAAAACAGGAAAAAAATTTGAGTGTTCAGTATAGATGGGGATTATACAGCAGTTCTGTTAGCAATTCTATGAACATATTCACCATTTGAAATCTTCTTCAGTGATGAAATGACTTTTAACTGAATTTGGAAGGAAGGCAGAATTCAGGAAATGAGATTGAGATGATTAAATTTTGTTAGTCATCTATCTTAAGAACACTTTCAACCATTTTACAAGTTAAGGCGATCACATATTTAGAAATATGTCTAGGAGAATAAAAGCCACCTCTGCTCACATCTCAAAAGCTGTTTTGAAAATGGATTTAAAGTTGAATTATATTATATAGTTTTTGCTTGCATTTGCATATGTATGTATGTATGTATACATTAAAATCTGTGTATTACCTACCTGGCTTTAGATTGACCAGGAAGTACCACATATTTATATAAATTATATCATTTTCTTTCTGTTCGTAGTTCTACAACCATTGTAAATATTCAGATCATTCATCCGTCGTCGAGCGAAAGAAATCATTGAGAGAAAAACAACACCATCCAAAATGACCAAAGAGATTGTGACGTGACCAAACCGTCATGCACGTCCCCAGTCAAAATCATCAAAGCATCAAAAGCCCGTACAGGCTTTCAGGCTATTCCAGAGCAGTCCACGCCAGGGCGAGTCAACAGAGCCCATCTCAACAAACAAAAGGTGGCTGCAGAAGGAAATTATCTCCCCCTGACAGTCCGTCAAAGTTCACAGAAGTAGGGGCGCGCTGTAGGCCCGCGCCCCAGGATGAGCAACAGTTCCAGCAGGAGATAACGACTAATGAGCGTCAAGAGAATACAAAATCATCAGGTGGCGTCTTAACTTTTCCTGTGGTGTGCTTAACTCATTGAAGATGCGCCCGCCAGTGTTTTTCCACCATTTATTCATAGAGAGACTCAGCAGGACAGGATAGTGTCACAAGTTTTATAATTGAGGTGTTATGGCAAAATCAAATATTTCACAAGTTTTGTAATTGAGGTGTTATGGCAAAATCAAATATTTCACAAGTTTTATAATTGATGTGTTATGGCAAAATCAAATATTTCACAAGTTTTGTAATTGAGGTGTGGCGAAATCAATAGAGTCAAAAGTTTTATAATTGATGTGTTATGGCAAAATCAAATATTTCACAAGTTTTGTAATTGAGGTGTGTGAAATCAATAGAGTCAAAAGTTTTATAATTGAGGTGTTATGGCAAAATCAAATATTCAAATATTTCACAAGTTTTTGTTGTGTGGCGAAATCAATAGCGTCACAAGTTTTTATAATTGAGGTGTTGTGGCGAAATCAATAGCGTCACAAGTTTTATAATTGAGGTGTTGTGGCAAAATCAATAGCGTCACAAGTTTTATAATTGAGGTGTTGTGGCGAAATCAATAGCGACACAAGTTTTATAATTGAGGTGTTGTGGAAATCAATGGCATCACAAGATTTATAATCAAGGCGACACTGTTTCAAATCCCTGTTGGCCCAGGGTTTTTGTTTTCATGACGTTTTATGACTAGGAAAGGTAGATCATTTAGCCGTCATCCGAAGCAAAACAGAAAAACAAATCATTGAGAGAAAAACAACAGTTCTGTTGCCTCACTGCGCCACAGGCATCAGTGAGTACCCAGCTGTAGGTAGAGATGTAACAACGTAACTATGAAGCGACAAGCAGGCTTTTGTACTGTGGGCTCCCAAAAGAGTTGCAGAGGACTTCTCCTTCTTCTTATTCTCTTTCTCCTTGCTCTCTTCTTCCTTCTTGCTCTTATTTTTGTTATTATTATTACGGTAGTGACCGCCTAAATACCCGGTGCTTGAAAAACAGGCATTTAGGCGAAAGTGATTTTTTTGAGTTTTGGTTTTGCTTTTAGTATGTACTGTCAAATTACAGACATCCTATTTCATTGAAAACTTTGTAACGTCCTTGGTTGCCATATTAACTATCTTGAATTTTGATTCAATTTCAAAATCTATCTCCTCTCTTAGTTATGAATAAAATCACTCAACACCTTGCAGATCGTCTTTTCCATTCAATATCTGAAAGAGTGCCATCAGGTTTTCTCGATATTTTGGATTAGTTTTTTCTTTATGAATTTTTGAAAATACTATATATTGTGAATGTACAAAAACAGCTTTTTATCTGCTTTTTTATCTTAAAAAACGACGTCATTGTATTAACATTGACAAGAGGAACCTGTGTGCCAAATATAATACAAATCGTTCGGTAAATGGCGGAGGAGATAGAATTTTAGTGTGGAAAAACTACATTTTGAGAAAAAATGCAAGTAAAAAAATCAAAAGAATATAGCACAAAACAAACGCTTGGACGGGTTTCCTTTGTTGTAGCAGCCCCTTACTCTTTCGACAGTCTCTTGTATTGTTACCAGGTACTCTGCTATTTACTTACGTGAATAGGATTATAAATCTAGGTTTAGATGTGCACTGTTGTGAAAACAGACGTCAAAATGACCAGTTGTTTGTGTTTACATACACACTGACATAACGCCTCTAATATCACACAGCGATGGGAGACGCATAGATCGGGGTGTCGGTGAAATGAGGTCAAGTCATGTGTTGCCACAGATTTTTAACACAAAAGTAGAAAATTTAGACCTATCTTCAATTGAAGGTTAAATTTTCTTTTTTCAGGTCAACCTGCAAACAAGTCACATTCTAAAGGATCTTACACAAGTCATGATACACAGGCAAATTTTTACAACGAGAATCCAGTCCCAGGAAAATGGAAAGAGCAAAGCGAAGGGGTTAATTCTAAGAACAGTGAATGTTTCAGTGCTCCGGCCGATTCGTTTCTTCATGAATTTGACTTTGAAAGAAACCTCAAACTGTTTAATAAAAAAGCTGTCTTTCAGGAGATTGAAAATGGCTTCCCCGATCTTAGCCTCGAGTCTGCGCCTCGAGAGGCCGTCCGACATGACGAGAATGTTTTGCAACCTTCGGAGAGCAATAGCGGTGATCAGCCTGAGATGAAACAGCAGATTGAAGTTCCAGAAGCCAAATCACAGTTATATTATACAGGTAGGGAAATATGTCTACATTAGTATAGTATATATGTCCTTGTGATGTATGTTTGGCTGGTTAGGTGTCATTCTTTTTAATATGATAACAAGTGATGTGTCTAAACAAGTCCTAGATTTTGATACTAGCAATCACAAATTTTTGATAAATGACCAAAAATATCCTCACAGCTTTGGGAATATAACTTTTCTTTTTTTTCTTTAAAAAAATTAGATCTTTGTTTTGACATTAGGAAAAGATAAGTTGCACTACAGCACTCTTGTTCTCAGGGTACTCATTCATTTTTATGATTTATCATCATAGTTAATGAGGATAAAATACGCCAAAGGCATTTCTGATATATCATTGACGTTTCACTGTGACCTATTTCACTGGCTGAGTCGGGCCAAAAGAGTTTTTTATTTTCCATTTTCTCAAAACTAGCGAAAATGACATATATGCCCTCACTGTTAGCACATTGACAATTTGGGCTCTCTGTTCCATGGCTTGTTATATAGCTCTTCACGTTTTCGTGTCCTGTTCACTTTCCCTACCAGACACAGGTTTGGTGGTTCCTTCCATCAGCTTGGAGCTACGAGACAAATTGTGTGAAGCTGCTGACAAGGCAGGCTTATCATTACAACGTCAATTGGAGGCGTTTGACGAGCGGCGACAGAGATAGTCATACAGCTCATTGGGGGAAGTCACAGGTGAGGGGACAACATGAAATGAACTCTGGAATAGCTGCCAATATTTTTTTTTATGTTTTCTTCCCCATAGCTATAGTAACAATTCTTGTATGCTTTTAACATGTGTGGAATGAACATAAAATGAGCCATGGATTTGGAATATTTTGTTGTTGTCAATCTGGCAATTTTACAATATGCAGTGCTGTGTAAGCCTAACTTCAGTTTTACTTTTTATGGATATTATAACTGTGTGAAAGAGTATGCATATAGCTCCGATTTAATGAAATTTTATAGCATGGTAGCGGCAATTATTTTAAGGTATTGGGGATTCATTTTTGTTCTCCCCCCCCCAAAGAAGTCAAACGTTCATGAGCTTATTTATCAAAACTAGAAAAATGAAGGACGAAAAAGAAAGCACTGAACTGGCGAGAGGTTATCTTGTACCCAAAAATGTCCTTTCAGGCCTGGATGCCCAGAGAGCCTGAAGATATCTTAATTTCTGTAACATTACGTGAAAAAGCAAAGTAAATTTCCTTCAAAACCGTACGCCCCATAGAGCTGGAGCTGTTATCCCGGTTTCTATGCGCCTAGAGCTGCCGTAAGATGGGAGTGGGCACTATAGAAATGAATTATATTATTATTATTATAACAATAAACGATAATTGGAACAGATGATAATAATCACCTTCTAGACAGGACACCAGCCTGACGCAGTTTTCATTCCCAAGCTAGTGCTTGTACCCATTTACTCATGGGTGGAGTAGGAACACAAATTTCAGAACTAGGTTTTTTTTTGCTAGGATTCAAAGCTGGGACCATATGATCCGAAGACTGGCAATGTAAACGCTCAGCCACTTGATAACATTAAATGGAAGACTGTAACTGAAACCAGGACGCGGGTCTATCACGGTTTTCCCTTGCAGCTTTGGCTGGTATCCATCAACACCTTTGTAGAGTGGGTGAATATGTACCAAGTGTCTAGCCAAGCAAGGGTTGGATTCAGTCACAGAAACTCACTGTCCAATGTCCAATTGACCAGAGCTTTTAAATCCATACTTTCCTTAGCGTTTCAGAAGCTAATTAATCTTTTCAAAGTCAGTATTTTAAGATGTTGCCCCCTCCTTTTCTTTTGTAGTATTTTAACCCCTTTGCTGCCCAGCAGGCGAAACATAACAGTGCCGGCGAGAAACTGTCAGTTTACCTTCTGAAGGGTGTTACTTAACGATATTTATGTGTTTTATGCAGTTATGTCCATAAACAACTAACCAAACTCATTGAAAACATGTCGTGTCATATGCCATAAATTCTATGGGTACATGCGCAAATTGACTGGCCCAAGCCCGTAAATTCATACTATGACACACCTCAAAATATTGCTCATCAGTGTGAAACTTTGGAGGAAAATGTTTCAATTTCAATTTTAATCATCTTTATTGATCCTTTAAAAAAGGAAATTATACTTGTGTTATCACAATTTCCGTTTCAAAAATAAAAGCATTCAAATGAAAAACAAATTTAACTTAGTTAATCATTAAATGTTTAGATTTTAGAAGAAATATACAAAAATTCAAAGGTGGGTAAATAAATAATGCGGTGAAACTATATACATAAAAAAAAAAATTAAAAATAAAGAATAATTATAGACAAATCAGTTTAGCTTCATACACATTCATTAACTTATCATAAATCATTCATTCACCATCCATCTATTTACATTTCTTAAACATTGTGAGGAAAACGCCGGTATGGTCAAACTTTATAATATAACGCTACAAACAGAGATAGCATGCACAACCTGGCACATAGAATTTATGGGCACATGGCAGAGATGGGATTAACATTCAATGATTCATTAAGATATAATAAAATTGAAAGATCTGTCTTATAGTTTGAGTTTTACAAGCATTTGTTGTTAGTTAGGAAGACAATTTTTTTTATGTTCATGAATTTGCTAGAAATTGACAGTGCTTGATAACTTTACACTCAATAAAATGCAAAAGGAAACGTACAGCCATTGCCTTTTGAGTCTTAAATCACAAGCTGAAATTCAATGCTTGCAATTGAATGTTTATTCTTCCTTTTTTTATATGTCAAACTACGTACATGTATAAATGCATTTTTCCAAGTGGAGTCTCTGAGAGGAATTTATTATAGCCCCCATTACAATAATTATTACATTGTTATAGTACCTAAATATATGTGTTATGGACTCATGGCTGCTTTCCTTATTAACAAAACAAAATTTTCTTCTTTTGAAATGGTAGGATTCAGCCCAAAGAATGACCACCAGATGCCCGTAGTGGTCATACTGTGTAAGGCGCCCATGACCAGGGGGCCATTGGGGTGTGCTGTGCCCGCATCTTGGCATGTCACAACGTACAGGTCCACGGTTCTGATGCCCAACATTGGCAACATGCAGAACACGTCACAAAGAGGTGGAGCTGTACAGAATGAGTGGAGGAATGCTGATCCATAACGTCCAGCGTAAGCAGACAGACATGAGACATTTGTTTTATAATTGTTTTTGAAGTTTATTCAGGTTTGGGTTTTTTCACGACGCATGTTTTGGGGTTTTACATTTATCAGCTTTTTAAACCCATCTAGTCATATAAAAAAAACAATTGAAATAGTTTTATGAGTTAATTCCTTTCTATTATTTTTTACTTGCACAATTCAAGGTATCAGGGAACTGAAGAAAGTAATTTTTGTAGGGCTCGGGAGACACAAGCTATATTACACTCCATTTAATCTTTGAAAGGAAAACAGAAACACTGTCTTTAAATTCCAATCCAACAAATTCAGGGAAAAAAATCTGTTTTGTAAATTTTTTATTTGCTCAATTTTGTTTTTTAAAATACCCACAGTACATTAGAATATTTTTCAGATCAGGAATAGCTGAATACCTACTTTATCCCTCTTTCCATTTGATTCAATAACGATTTCCATGAATGACGGTAACATGTTTTGTTTCTACTATTTTTTTCAGGCCTTCCGTCCACCATTGACTTAGTTATCAGTGCTCTGGACTCTCCCCATCATCCGACCCTGAGCTTGCAGTGGTATCAGGCCATTCTCAACTGGAACATCACCAGTGACATCCGGGCTCCCATCTTGGCGTTGGACCCTCCTCCACAAGGACCTGGCTTGCAAGCCAAGTAAGTTGTGACTGGGCAGAGCAAGGATGCGGCCATACTAAGAGACAGAGAGTGGGGTTTGCTTGAGATTGAGACTAAATATAATGGTATAGCCATACCAACAGTGATTCTCGCGTCGTCCCAATTGTGCCCTGCTTAGTACGACGTGCACTTAGTACCGGCGATGTCTTCATCTCAAGTATTTCAGAATGTGAACCCAGAGCCTCACAATCTTACTTCTAGGCTCCCAAATGCCCCATGCTGAGTTTTGAAGAAGTTAGAATTTAAACCTTGTCCTCTCCCATTTGATCTCTTTAGAATGAACGGTCATTTCAGTTTAATGACAAATTTTCTTTATCAGTTCCCATTTTACCTTATTTATGGGTTTAGGTGTCAAATGATTTTCTCCAGACTGCCCTGTCCTGGCATTTCTGGTTCCTTCCCTGAAAGTTAAATTTCTTTGCTTTAATGCCTCTTTTATATCTTCTTCCCACTTTCTCAGAGGTCTGCTTTTGGTCTTTTACCTTGGGTTTTAGCTGTATACTGATTTAACTATTCTATTATCCACGGCTGTGCAGGAGCGTTCCTTTAGTTCCTCGCAGACCGTCGAGGTTGACCTCGGTGAGAGGTCAGGAGAGTTCGCAGCAGGCGTACGTTTAAGTGCCGTTATTCTCGGCGCAGGTTGTGTAACATGGCCTATTGAAAACAACTACAAACGCCTCAAGACGGAAGAACTTTCATTTGACTAAAAACATAAAGATCAAAGTTTATTTGTTTTCCTGACAGTTTTAATCAGACATTGTCTTACATGATAACTATATTAATAAGTATAAACCGGGCAAAGTTTGACATATTTTGTGACATCATCTTACTTCTTTCATGCCGATTTTTGCACATTTTGCCCCCAAAATTTTTTTTTTAAAGGTACACAATAAGAAAGAAGAAGAATTTACAGTTTTAAATGTAATTACTGTAAATCCCCCCCCACTTCTGGTTTTCTCATAATTGGCATTTACGTACTGTTACCTCTAATGCAAACATCATGGCGCTGTTGATTGAGAGCACTCAGCTTCTCATTTACCTTGGTGTGCGTTTTCCTAACTCAATTGTCTTTATAGGCATAGTTGTATCATCCAGTACATGAACATTCCTTGGAAAATATAATGTTCTTTCTGCTTCCTTGAAAAACAATAACATTATGCAACATATTGCTATGCAATATAGATGACTATTGTCAAATAGTTTGTAAGGACATACCTTCCATTGTGTTTCGTTAAATAAGCGAGATATTTAGTCACAGTTCACCACATAAAATGTACAGTTGCTGCACTATGAAGCCATAGTGAGAGATGCTTTAGTGTATGTGTTGATAATGTTTTAGTTTTATGATTTCTTTTTCGGGTGGCACTAGTGATCGTAATATGTTTGTAAAAGGCTGGTATTCAAGACTGTGTAATTGTGATGATTCATTACTTATTGCATTTGCCCTCTTCTCTAGTTTTGCAACTGTTGAATGAATAAGTGAGAAAACGATGTTCGCTTCGGTGACATTCGTGGAATAATAGGGCAAAACAAATGATATCACGCCGATATCAGCGCAATAACGGGGAAACCTGATGCGCACCAGGGGAATTCCCCTGGGTGGTCACTGACAAGTGATTTATTGCGCACCGGCCTGCGAAGGGAAGGAACGCTCATAGCACTAGCCTGCACAGCCGTGTATCATTCACTTTGCTTACATACCCAAACCGTCTCAGTTAATTTATTTTTATATTAGTTTTCATGCCATCTGCTTTGGTTTGATCTCGCATTGTTGTGTTTCTGATTTTGTCTTGTTTAATTTTCCCTGCTATTCTTTTTAGATATTTCATTTTAGATGCTTGTACTCTACTGTATTTCCCTTCGTCTTACGGTCCAGGTTTTCATTGCCATAGAGGAGAGTAAGACAATAAGCTGTGTTGTATATTGCCATTTTGTGTTTTGTTGACAATTCTTGTTTAGCTATAAGTGACTTTCCTATATGGTTATATATTGTATCACAAAACTCATCCATTGGAATACTTTCAAATGTCTGAACACGGGTTCCCTTACATGAAAAAGAATTGAAACGGAAATTCCTTATTCAGATGTCAAATGAAATTTTTGTTGTTGTTTACTCACACCTGTTTATGTATCCAGACGTCATCACATATGGTTGACGGGTAAATGTCAATCAATCCGTCTTCTTCATAGATGGGCGCGGATCATGACTTGGGGTTAGTTGTGGATACCCACAGTTTGATTCTTTGGCGATCCGATGGTCCCATAGTAAAAAGAGGCTCTCCTTTTAATGCCAAAGTTCACTTAGCCCCCTTTCGAAGGCTTATTTACTGTTGGTCATATTTCGGGGGGGGGTAACACAACCATTGTTGGGCTGGGCCCCCGTTGTTTATGACCATGTTTTGGCGAGGCGGTGGGACTGCATTGAGAGCCTGCAACTTATGTCCCTGGAGAAATCCATCATCCCTCTCCCAAGGAATGCGTTGCCGCAGGTAAAAAAAAAATGTGTCCGCTGAGTTTTGAGCTCCAATCAGTCAGGAATTGATCAGGTGTGGTGCCCTCAACGCCTTGAAATAAAATGTTGAATTGCTACTCACGTCCAGGGCTGGGGAGAGAGACTTAAAATAATCAATTAAGAATGTGAAATGCTATTTGAATGTCAAAGCGTAGCGGGAGCAGAAAGATTTGGCACAAGCCTCCCCATGTTTATCCATCCGATGCAGCCCGACCCAAAGAACATAAATGTGCTTGGGTATGGATGTTGAAGCCGTTAGTAGTATATGATACCGTAAGCTCTCCCATCACGGCACAGTGGCCCTACGAGAGGGAATCAATCAGTCAATCATATACATGTCTTCTCTTTTTCCTCTAAATTGACCCTGACATCACCGCATACGGTGGACGGGATAAACTGCACTGAAACAAGAAACTGGTCCTACTTTTCTTTAGTTTTGTTTAAAAACTTTATCGTTAGATCTATCATGCATGTAGTGAAAGAATGAAAATCAACGTTGTCAATGATTCCCCTCACCTTTCAGATGGAGCCTGTGCAAAGTCCTCCCCTTATTCCAAAGTTCTTCAAAGTGTGGAAGCTTGTACCTTTGTGACGTGAGTATTCCAGGGGCCATTTTTACTCAAGTTGGAATCAAGTACAAGTCTCCGTTCGGTCCAAAGTTCACCATTCCATTGCACCCGCACCAGTGAAGGACTTATAGCCGAGTCGCTATAATTTCCCTCCGGTATGAGGAGTTTTGTTATTTCTGATACAGGAAGTTGTCATTATTACCTGCATCAGCCCATGCTATATATAACGATGGGCTTCCCCTACCCCCCCCTCACTTCCCATGCCACCAGTCCCCCTCACCCCATTGTCCCATTTGACATTACGTGTGGATAGAATCTCATACGTACATCAACGTCACCTTTGTTTGAATTGCTAGTCACTCATACATTCATGCATTTCCATGTGTGTCGATTTGCTTTGATTAAAGGTGAAGGATGCATCAACATTTATGACTGTTCCGGTTCTTTGGCAGCTATTTACAAAGGACAAATCGTGTGTCCTCTTGAGATGTTACCTACACACCTCCCCCACCCCACCACCCATAACGTGAAGCTTTTATAAGAATTGTTGTGAAGCTGTTGTGTTTGGTTGGTATGACGTGAGAATGTTGAAGTGCCTATGTGAAGGTTGCTATTGAATCCACACGATTAACCTTTTGAACCCTGACCTTCTGACTAATTTGTCACTCCCCATCCCCGCCCACCTGGCCTCCTGAGACCGTTTGTTGTTATTGCACTAGAGCTGATCCTAGAGCAGGCTTACGGTAGTATGGTATAGAGGCAGGCAAGAAGGCTGCCCACTCAGAGTGGGCAAACGGGTTCAAAGGGTTAAAAGTGCAGATTGTCAAAAATATGATTGAGTGTTTTGTTTTGGGGAGTGAGATTTGAGGATTTTAGGATTATCCTTTTCCTCAATTTGTGTGTGTGTGGATGTTGTCGTTGGGTTGACTTTTTTGTTGTTGTTTTTTTTAAGAAATGAAGAGCAGTTTGAAGAAGTTGTGCTGTGAGTTGAGCTTCTATTTTCTTCCAATGATTTTCATGCCTTTTACGTCTGGACTTGCCTCTTGAGCTTCTTGTTTTGTTTCATAATTTTAACCTATAATTAATTTTTATCTACTATTTTATTTATGTTTATTCTAGCAGAGAAGGTTTATTTATGAATTGAGATGCCCATTGTGTTCACCCAAACAAGCTTTATGCAGTGGAGAGTTCGTGTGCAGAAAACGAAATGACTATTACATATCATGATGCATGGAACTGTATTGTCTCTTATCAGATATTTTATTCCTTTTTGGACCAATTCATTTTGGTACTGAACCCTGTAATTAAATTGTACAGAAGTTCACTTGCTTGATCATCATGCTTCACATAACAGGTATACAGACGTTTTGCGTGGTACATGTGTGTGTGTTTATGTGTGTATTAGTGATTGGAAGAGGAGTTTCAGGCAATGAGCTGAATGGGGGAAAGGTCAATCCTTCCAATTTTCAAAGTCTGAGATATTCTTACAAAACGGTATCATGTAATAATAATAATAATTATGAATCTTTATTGTCCAAAGAAGATAATTTTTCTTTTGATTTACATTTTTCATCTTACAAAATACATTTAGTACAACACTTTACACATAACAATGATTCACTCGCAATAACTATAACACAATACACATAACATCATGTAAAGTAGCACCATCATATATTCACACATGATGAATATAAATAACCATGATTAATTCACATGCACACTCATCATACTTATCCAGATAATTTTTCTTTTCACACCGCCCGACCATTTACATTTTCATACACGCACACTTTCCCGCCCATAATATAAAATACATTCACATGAGACACACATTGTGTTCCATAACATTGCTACTCACACCGCCCGCCCCCATGATTAAAATTATAACATGATTAACGTTCACATACACACGCACACTCATCCATACTCACACCGCCCGCCCATAATATAACCATGATTAACATTCACATGATTAAATATCATGATTAAACACATACACACACGCACATGGAACTCATCCATACCCACACAAAATTAACCATGATTAACATTCACACACACACACACTCATCCATACTGATTAACATTCACCAATCAATATAACCGCCCCGCCCATAATATAACCATGATTAAAATTTACCACACACTCATCCTTGCCCCTACACACACACTCATCCATACCCACAGGCCCATAATATAACCATGATTAACATTCACATACACACACACTCATCCATACCCACAGAATGTAACCATGTTTATCATAATATCTCATTCACATACACACACTCAACATACCCACACCGCCCCGCCCATAATATAACCATGTTTCTTAGGCTCATTTAATAATGATTAATAATTATGCAATCTTTATTCCACCGAAAGGTCACTGTGTTAAATGATTAAATTCACAGTACCCACCGCCCACGCCCATTGTAACCATGATTAACATTTTTCCATCATAATAATCATGATTAAAATACATTTTAACCAGATTTTTTTCATTTTTTCATGATTAACATTCACATCACTTATCACACCGCCCGCCCATAATATAACCATCATATAACACAATTGAAAATAATATTTATACAAGGACATCTTTATCTTATCTACATAATATAACCAAGGATTAAATTACAGCAACAGTTTACTACCACAACGCCGCCCATAATATAACCATGATTGTTTTCATCCATACAGCCGCACACTCATCCATACTCACTGTGTTATGATTACCTTATGGCCATAATATAACCATGATTAACATTCACATACACACACACTCATCCCTTTTTCACACCGCCCCGCCCATAATATAACCATGATTAACATTTACACGCACACTCATCCATACTCACACCGCCCCGCCCATAATATAACCATGATTAAAATTCACATACACACACAATCCATACTCACACCGCCCCGCCCATAATATAACCATGATTAACATTCACACACACACGCACACTCATCCATAACCGCCCCATAATATAACCATGCATTCACATAAATTAACACCCACATTAACATTCACACATACACACACGCACACTCATCCATACTCCGCCCCGCCCATAATATAACCATGATTAACATTCACATACACACACACTCGCACACTCATCCATATATAATATAACCATGATTAAATTCACATACACACACACTCATCCATACCCACACCGCCCCGCCCATAATATAACCATGTTAACATTCACATACACACACTCATCCATACCCACACCGCCCGCCCATAATATAACCATGATTAAAATTTACACACACACTCATCCCATACCCACCCCCCCGCCCATAATATAACCATGATTAAAATTGCCCCCCCTCCACTTCTTGTACTTATTGCTCTGCGTGCCAGAATGTTGTTTATCATCTCTGAAGGTGCATTAAGTTCTTTATGCTTTTGTTTTGTGCAAGCCGTCACTGTGTTAGTTAAGCTTTGTCTTTCTCTTTTTTTTTTTTTTTTTTCTTTCACTTATGGTCATACAAAATTGAAAAGAATAGTATAAAGTAAAAGGACATTTTATCTTATCTTACAGAAGGATCAAGAAATTACAGCAACGTTTATACACAAAACGGGCATTTTGCTTTCTTTTCTTATGGGTTGTTGTGTGGGTGTGAGTGTATGAGTAATATTTTGATGAAATAGAATGAGACTTGAAATGTGACTTGTTTGATATTGTCGTTCTAAGGCGAACGAACGATCAGTCATAATTGTGCTGGCATTTGACTGAGATCGTACTTTTGGGGCAATGAACTCACATATGATAAAGAAGATTATCTTTTATCTATGTTCATTTTTCAATACTATCCTTTTCCATGAACAATTTAATTAATCTGTAAATACAAAACAATATTTCTTAAAAATTTCCACACACTGCTTGAATCATATGATGTTGTAATTTGCTCATTTCCTATATATTTATGTAAACTTCTTTCATCGCCATTCATTCGTAAGATATGTTTTGTAAGTTTTGGTTCAAATATTGGCACGAGAGACAATCAGTGATGGGGCAAGTATGAAAGCTTGAGTTTGTTGGCTTTACATAAGGTTAAACTAGTGAGTGAGTTTGTTGACATTATATAAGGTTAAACTAGTGAGTTTAAGTTTGTTGACATTATATAAGGTTAAACTAGTGAGTTTGGGTTTGTTGGCTTTATATAAGTAATAAACTAGTTTGCTTGAGTTTATTATTTATATAATGATAAACTGGTGAGTTTGAGTTTGTTGACTTTATATAATGATAAGCTGGTGAGTTTGTTGATTTTATATAATGATAGACGAGTGTGTTCGAGTTTGTTGGCTTTATATAATGATAAGTTGGTGAGTTTGTTGATTTTATATAAGGATAGACGAGTGTGCTCGAGTTTGTTGGCTTTATATAATGATAAGTTGGTGAGTTTGTTGATTTTATATAAGGATAGACGAGTGTGCTCGAGTTTGTTGGCTTTATATAATGATAAGCTGGTGAGTTTATATTGACTTTGTTGACTTTGTAAGGATAAATTAGTGTGCTTGAGTGACTTTATATAATGATAAGCTGGTGAGTTTGTGACTATGTATAAGGATGAATTAGTATGCTTGAGTGACTTCATATAATGATAAGCTGGTGAGTTTGTTGACTTTGTATAAGGATAAATTAGTGTGCTTGAGTGACTTTATATAATGATAAGCTGGTGAGTTTGTTGACTTTGTATAAGGATAAATTAGTGTGCTTGAGTGACTTTATATAATGATAAGCTGGTGAGTTTGTGACTATGTATAAGGATAAACATATGTGCTTGAGTCTGTTGGCTTTATGTAATGATAAACTGGTGAGTTTGTTGACTTTATATAATGATAAACTAATGTGCTCGAGTTTGTTGATTTTACATAAGGATAAACTAGTGTGCTCGAGTTTGTTGATTTTACATAAGGATAAACTAGTGTGCTTGAGTTGTTGGCTTTATATAATGATAAGCTGGTGACTTGGTTAACTCTGTATAAGGATAAACTTGTGAATTTTTTGACTTTGTATAAGGATGAACTTATGTGCTTAAGTTTGTTGACTTTATATAATGACAACTAGTGCTTGAGTTTGTTGACTTTATATAATGACAACTAGTGTGCTTGAGTTTGTTGACTTTATATAACGATAAACTATTGAGTTTGTTGACATGTTAGGATAGGATAAACCCGTGAGCTTGTGTTTGTTGACATTATGTAATGAAAATTAGTGAGCTTGAGTTTGTTGACATTATGTAATGAAAACTAGTGAGCTTGAGTTTGTTGACCTTACACAATGATAAACTTAGTTTGATTTTGTTGATTTTCCTTTAATTTTATATAGCACTTTCCACTTTAAAAAAAAATTCAAAGTGCTTTACAGTATAAATGTGATAAAAACACTTATCTACAATGGAAAAAATAACTAAAAGGGATAAAATGGTTGAAAAAGAGTTAAATATGAATACTTTTTGGGATAGGAGTTTATATAATGATGAACTAGGTGAAATACGACAATAAATGACAACTTCACCAATAAAAACAGAACAAACATGGGACGTTTCGGATATAACCCTTTGTCAGACAACAAACGAGAAAGATCTAGATCTAAATCTGAACACTAATCAGGCATCACACAATGTGCTGTCAGAAGAAAACCAGAAAGACGGAAGAAAGAAAGGAAAAGACGGTGATGATAAGAAGAATGAGTAGAAGGAAATGTGAAGAATATATAGGAGCGAGAATGGAAGGTTCAGATCTAGAATGAAATATTTCTCGTTGTATGACGAAGGGTTATGAAATTATTATTTTTTTTATACGCTGGGGCTTTGAATTTTGAGATAATCCATTAAAGAATCATGATCTCAATTGTTGTTTCTTGCACATGCTGTAAATTTGCTTCCATTTGGTGTAAGAATTTGTTTTCTTTAACATTTGCGTAGTTTGGTTTGGTTCAATAACAATTATGATTATAACATGTGTTGTGTCCTGAATGTTTTAACTTTGGATTCGATTTTGGCGTGTTTACTGTGGTTTTCTGGTGTGAGATAAGGCTTCTGTAGGTACCTGTGCGTGTGTGCAGTTTGTTGTGTTGATTTTTGCTTTGAATTTAAATCTTTTGGTTTGATTAACAACTTAGCTTAAAGTTTCACAAGGGGTAAGGGGGTGAAGGTGTTGTTGTGTTTGTTTTCATTTTGTTTGGTTCTTTTGGTTGTTTTTTTTAGAGTTAAGTATTTTCTTTTGTGGGGGTTCTTAGATCTAATGATTGGCAATTAATTTATTTTTATTATTATCATATTCTTAAGTATTGTTTTGGAGGGTTCGGCTTGATGTTTTGTTGGGGTTGAGGTGGGTTTTTTTTTTTGGGGGGGGTCTTGAACCTCATCCTATATACAGGGGTCATCTCTGCTAATATTATCGCTGAAGTAACTTCTGTATAAGCTGCTGAATGAAATGCACATAATTCTACTTTAATTGTGTTGTTTCCTTAGCATGAAATTGATTTCTTCATTTGCTTGTGAGTTGGATACAAGTTCAGCCATTATCATAAGCATTTCATAATTTCACCGTTGAATGCCTATACAGATCAAGTTTTTCCTAGTTTATCTTGTCATTTAACTCAGTATTCTTTAGATATAATGGAGTTTATTTCATCTTTTGCATATAATAATTTTGAAATTATTTTAAAGTCTACAACTGTACTGTAAACATTTATTGTTACAATTCTATGAATCGATAATTTTTAATTTTAGCATGTATGTAGTAACCTAGCAAAGTTAAACGAGAGAAAAATATATGTTAAAATAAAATTAGTCGGTTCATTTAATCACCAAAATCGATTCTCTGTTCATGAAAATCAGAAATCGTGCATGCTTGTGTGTGGTAACAAAACGTTTTAAGGAATCTAATGTCTGCAATACAGTAAGACAATTTCTTGCTACTTCCATGAATTTTAACTAGAACTGATTTTGTGTCATACATTCAAGCCAATAAGGTGCTATAAGCATCTTGTCTCTTACTTAAGTTTTGTACTACATTCTATTACGCCTATATTTGTATGGTTATTAATTTTCTGTTGTGTCATATCAAAGTTTTCAGCAACAAGATGAAAGAAGACAAATATTACTCTATATTACTGCTGGTCTAGTTTGATTCAAAGCAATTCCCGTTGGAAGCTCGATACTGAGTGAAATGGCAAAGCGAGATACACTTACCTCTTTTCTTTACTCTATGAAATAGGTGTATTGTTGTGGTAAGTAAAAGTTTCCTTTTTATACTCTAAATATGCTAGAAGTAGCTCTGACTTTGCCAACTTTGCCATCGATTTGAAGAACATACAATATATATATATATATATATTATATATTTATATGATATGTCTTCATCTGATTTTTGCTCAATATATTTGTCGATATTTGCCTGTGCTTTAAAAGATAATGGCAGGTGTCAATAATATGAATCATTCAATCATTATGAGTTAAGTGTGCTTTTATTTTTATGCATTTTTGTTTATTTTACGCTGATATCTTCCCCTCTCAATAGCTGCCCTGTTTGACTTACCAAAAAAAAGGGAAGTCGCAAAGATGAAGCATTTCAGTATTTAGTTTTGCTTGGGGGTTTTTTTGTGTGTGATGGGTTGGATTTTGTTGTTGTTGCTCTTTGTCCGTCTTTCATTGGGACAAATAAGCTGATTGGAAAACAATTCTTTCCTGTCTCCAGTATGAATCTAACCGATAACTTTATGTGCACAAACTAATTTGAGTGCCAAGGATATTTTGTTTCTGATGTTGAAGAATAGGGAGCTTTTTTATTTGTTATTGAAATTTGTTTCTTCTGGGGGTCTAAAAAAACTAGTTTTCTATTTTTTTGTTTATTATTGAAATTTGTTTCTTCTGGGGGGTCTAAAAAAAACTAGTTTTCTATTTTTTTGTTTATTATTGAAATTTGTTTCTTCTGGGGGTCTAAAAAAAACTAGTTTTCTACTTTTTTGTTTCTTTGTTGGTTTTGTTTTTGGATTTTTTCTTCTGTTATATTTACACGTCTCCCTGTTGAACGTAAGTTTAAAAGTCTAAATACAGTAGTCGCTGGATAAAAGAACACTTCATAAAAGCACACTCTGCATAAACACACACCTACATCTGCTGACCAAATTTTTACTATATAATAAAAGTGTTCTCATAAACACACGGTATGCATAAAAGCACGCTTTTTCCTGCTCCCAAAGGGCGTGCGTTTATCCAGTGACTTACTGTATCTGTATTCCTGCTGTCCTCAAATGTATTTGGAACTGATGATCCTTTCAGTTTTATCTTCTTATTTGTCTGGTTACTAGTTGGCTTGGATGGTGAGGTACCGAAGCATTTATAATGTCAAAGATGTCATGTCATTGACAGTCACTTCATGTGATTATAGAAACTATGATATTATTGGCGGCTCAATCTCATGGTTTTAAATTTTCTCAGGAGTAAGCGGGCGGTTGGCGAGTGTTACCGGTAGGTCCTACTTCTTTCCCATCACTCTTCCACTTACCTTTCGTCCTGCTGGCCAGCGGTTGGCCTTATTTCTTTCCTTCACATCTTCTTTCATTTCTCTTTCATCTTGTTGTTTCCTCTTAATTCACCCTGAGATCACCATTATGGTGGATGGGGTAAATTTCAAAGAAACAGAAATCATCTTGCTATTACCTTTGAAATCACCCTGAGATCACCACATATGGTGGACAGGGTAAATTTTAATGAAACCTAACAAATAAATCTCTTTACTATATTTATGTATTTTTTCATGTGAAATGATACCATCCTAACCATCCTAGTACACAGTATTTTTTAGCACAGAATATTCATGTCCTTAGAAAGTCATGACCAATACAATATTGTCATTGTTTTTGTACAACATATGTGACTGAAGCTTGTTAAACTTATGGCTGCACAGTGTTCCAAAGAAACCAGTTTCATTTGTGCCATTGTTAAAAGTTGTAGCTAAATAATTTATCTCTGTTACTCTCTGTCTATCAAGAGTGAGACAAGTGTCATTTATTGACAATTTTATATAAATACACTTTGTTTCATGTCAAATCCATTTACATGTGAAGATTAATACAATAGTACTAGATTTAATTTGGAGTGACAGACTGGTGTTAAGTCAGTACGGCTTTTCAATGAGGAAGTTTATTATTCAGTTTATAAGAGTTTAGAAGGTTGAATGGTAACCTGCAGGTGAAACCTAACTAAACACAATAATTGCGTCAATATACAATTTCTTTTAGTATTTATTTTTTGTTACATTTTGGAAATGGATATGGTTTGTGGGGGGGGGGGGACAATCGATTGATATAATATGTATGTGGGTGTGATCAGGTGTATGTGGGTGTACTTAGGTGTATTTGAGTGTGATCAGGTGTGTTTGAGTGGGATGAGGTGGATTGATACATTGAAAATCGTACAAACAAAAATTTAAACATACAATTTTTTTATCGCCCAGTCGTTTCAATGATCTTATTACCTCCTTGTTAGCTTACAGTATTTTTGGGACAGCTTCCGATTTCTTGTTTCGTTTTGTTTGTTCATGACATGCTAAAACTGGTTGCCAACTTTGTGATCCGTCCTATGGTGGCCTGTTCATTCAACGAGTGCTTCATTCATCACACTTACAATGAGTGTGAATGCTTCATTCATTACAATCTCAATGGGTGCTTCATTCATTCATTACACTCTCAAGGGGGGCTTCATTAATTATTACACTCATTAAGTGCTTCATTCATTACAGTCTCATTGAGTGCTTCATTCATTAGTCTCATTGAGTGCTTCATTCATTACAGTCTCATTGGGTGCTTCATTCATGACAGTCTCATTGAGTGCTTCATTCATTACAGTCTCATTGAGTGCTTCATTCATTACACTCTCATTGGGTGATTCATTCATGACAGTCTCATTGAGTGCTTCAGTCATTACAGTCTCATTAAGTGCTTCATTCATTAGTCTCATTGAGTGCTTCATTCATTACACTCTCATTGAGTGCTTCATTCATTAGTCTCATTGAGTGCTTCATTCATTACAGTCTCATTGAGTGCTTCATTCATTACAGTCTCATTGGATGCTTCATTCGTGACAGTCTCATTGAGTGCTTCATTCATTACAGTCTCATTGAGTGTTTCATTCATTACACTCTCAATGAGTGATTCATGATCACACTCTCAATGAGTGATTTATTCATTACAATTACACTCTCAATGACTGCTTCATTCATTACTTTCTCAATGTATGCTTCATTCATTACTAAGCATTCAATGTTTCATTCATTACTATGCATTCAATATTTCATTCATTATTACAATATCATTGAGTGCTTCATTCATTACAATCTCAATAAGTGCTTCATCCATTACAATATCAATAAGTGCTTCATTCATTATACTCTCAATGAGTCTTTCATTCATTACACTCCAGTAATTGCTTCATTCATTACACTCTCAGTAAGTGCTTCATTCATTACACTCAGTAAGTGTTTCATTCATTACACTCTCAATAAGTGCTTCATTCATTACACTCTCAATGAGTCTTTCATTCATTACACTCTCCATGAGTGCTTTGTTCATTACACTCTAGTTGAATGCTTCATTTACACTCTCAATGAGTGCTTCATTCATTACACTCTCCATGAGTGCTTCGTTCACTACACTCTCGTTGTATGCTTCCTTTACACTCTCAATGAGTGCTTCATTCAGTACACTGTCAATGAGTGCTTAGTTCACTACACTCTCGTTGGATGCTTCCTTTACACTCTCAATGAGTGCTTCATTCAATACACTGTCAACGAGTGCTTCATTCATTACACTCTCAATGAGTGCTTCTTTCATTACACTCTCAATGAGTATTTCATTCATTACACTCTCGTTGAGTGCTTCATTTACACTCTCAATGAGTATTTCATTCATTACACTCTCACTGAATACTTCATTCATTACACTCTCAATGAGTGCTTCATTCATTACACTCTCGTTGAATGTTTCATTCACTACACTGTCAATGAGTGCTTCATTCATTACACTCTCAATGAGTGCTTCATTCATTACACTCTCGTTGAATGCTTCATTCACTACACTCTCAATGAGTGCTTCATTCATTACACTCTCAATGAGTGCTTCATTCATTACACTGTCAATGAGTGCTTCATTCATTACACTCTCAATGAGTACTTCATGCATTAAACTGTCAATGAGTGCTTCATTGCACTGTCAATGAGTACTTCATTCATTACACTGTCAATGAGTGCTTCATTCATTACACTCTCAATGAGTGTTTCATTCATTACGCTCTCGTTGAGTGTTTCATTTACACTCTCAATGAGTATTTCATTCATTACATTCTCAATCATTCACTACACTCTCGTTGAGTGCTTTTCATTACACTGTCAATGAGTACTTCATTCATTACACTGTCAGTGAGTGCCCGTTCATTACATTGTCAATGAGTATTTCATTCATTACACTGTCAATGAGTGCTTCATTCATTACACTGTCAATGAGTACTTCATTGCATTGCACTGTCAATGAGTGCTTCATAACACTGTCAATGAGTGCTTCATAACACTGTCAATGAGTGCTTCATAACACTGTCAATGAGTGCTTCATAACACTGTCAATGAGAGCTTCATAACACTGTTAATGAGTGCTTCATAATACTGTCAATGAGTGCTTCACTCATTACACTGTTAATGAATGCTTCATGCAGTGCACTGTCGATGAGTGCTTCATAACACTATCAATGAGTGCTTCATTCATTGCACTCTCAATCAGTGCTTCATTCATTACACTCATTCTTGACTGATTTGAGAACGGGGAAGGGGATGTTTTCAATTTTTATTTGATTTTGATGGGGGGGGGGGGGGGGGGAATCTTGAATTTGATCCTTCTTTTTTAGAATTTTTTATGCTTGTTTTAGTTTAAATTTGTCTCTTTTTTGTGTGCGCATCTATTTATTTCAATTTGTCATCGTAATCAAAATTCATGTGGAGATATAGGTGAAATGATTTTCACTGCTTTCTTGTTGATAAGCATATATTTTCATTGTTTGTAGTTGTTGGGCCTATTTGTGCTGTATCAGGCTGTGAGCTTGTGTGATGGGCCAAGAAGACCTTGACTTCAGTCTGTGGAATGATTAGAAATGCGCCAATGAAATTTGTAATGTGAACTATGACAGTGTTTGGTTTAAGTGTTTACCTTTGAGACGTATTGCTTTATAGAGCCTGTTTTTTTGTGTGCTCTATTTCTACATTATCTCATTGCGTAGATGTCACATTCAAGATTTGAAGTCTGGATTGGTTTGTTTGCAATATGTTGTTTTTTTGTGTGTTTTACGTGCCTGTTAGCGGATGGGATATTGATGAGTGCTACTAGCATGTCCAGTGGCATTGGTGTCAGAGTGGTCAGACACTAACACGTATTTCCCCACTCAAGTACTAGCTGGGAGTAAAACCTGCATCCTGTCCAGGAGGTGATTATTATCATCTGTTCTACTTCAGCATATAGAAATCAGGATAAGCTCTGGCTCTATGGGCCGTAGTGGCTTTGAGGGAACTTTACTTACTGGTAACGGTATGTCCTACTTCTTTCCTTTCACTCTTTCGTTCGTTTTTTTTTTTTTTTTCCCTCGTTGTGTTAGGTGTTAGAGTTGATACCTTTTTGTTTCGGAGGGGGGGGGGGGCAATCTTTATCAAATTTGTTTTCGAATAACGTACAGCTTTTTTTAACAGTGTTTGGTTGTTTATTTGTGGGGATGGATGTTTTGTTGTGTTTTGTTGTGTTTCGTTGTGTTTTATTGTGTTTTGTTGTGTTTTGTTGTGTTTTGTTGTGTTTCGTTGTGTTTCATTGTGTTTTGTTGTGTTTCGTTGTGTTTCGTTGTGTTTTATTGTGTTTTGTTGTGTTTTGTTGTGTTTCGTTGTGTTTCATTGTGTTTTGTTGTGTTTCGTTGTGTTTTGTTGTGGGGAGGTAGTTGTTTTGTCCCCAGTGATACACTTTTGTTTGTTTGCAATACAGTAGTCACTGGATAAAAGCACACTTCATAAAAGCACACTTCATAAAAGCACACTTCATAAAAGCACACTCTGCATAAACACACGCCTGCATCTGCTGACCAAATTTTTACTATATAATAAAAGTGTTCTCATAAACACACGCCTACATCTGCTGATGAATATTTACTATATAATAAAAGTGTTCTCATAAACACATGGTATGCATAAAGCACACTTTTTCCTGCGCCCAAAGGGTGTGCGTTTATCCAGCGACTACTGTGCCAGATTTCCTGTTAAAAAGTTTGAAGAATTTATAAAGTCAAGCTCTGTGTCTGTCTTGCAAGTGTTGATGTAAGGCATGATTGTATGTTTAATGCTGGATTGGGAGCAAAAATATACAGTTATCATTGCTCTTTTGTTGCATTTTACTGAACTAAGGCTTTCAGTGTATCTCCAAAGAATGTGATATTTTATTGTGGCTTGCGGCATCCATGGCAAATACATTACCCACTCAGCCGTGCGTCAGACGAGTAGTCATATTATGTGGCATCCACTGTCATAGCCAACTTCACCAAACTTTTGATATATGTTTTCTGAATTTTGTTTTGTTACTGTTTGATACATCTATCCCTGCATTTTTCTTCCTTCATATATGTATGTTTGAGTTTATATGCGATATATTATGTATGTATGTAATGTATGTTTGTTTGCATACAATAAATGTATGTATGTAGTAATGTTTGTTTGTATGTATTATATATATATATACACGTATACATGTATATGAATATGTACATATATATTAACTTATATATACACAAAAACTTTTGTTTTCATATGAGGAATGAATATATCAATGGTTCTTTTTTTACCCGAATAGCTGCGAATAACAAGAGGAAAAAAATTGTACCGATGTTGTTACGAATTAGCCATGCAATGAAATTTTTGCATGCACAACGATGTACTCCTTTCATTGGCGTGTGACAAACTACTCTCTATATTAAGGTTCCACTCAACAGACCCAAGGCTAATAGAATGGCGTCGCCTTGTTCCATTTCTTTCCAATCTTGGTTTTTTTGGTAACTTTTATCAAATTTATTATCAAAATTGAAAATGGCAGATGGAGTTTTGGACGTACTGGTAGGGTCTGATGGGTTTTTGGGCGTACTGATAGGCTCTGATGGGTTTTTGGACGTACTGATAGGCTCTGATGGGTTTTGGGCGTACTGATAGGCTCTGATGGGTTTTGGACGTACTGATAGGCTCTGATGGGTTTTGGACGTACTGATAGGCTCTAATGGGTTTTTGGACGTACTGATAGGCTCTGATGGGTTTTTGGACGTCCTGATAGGCTCTGATGGCTTTTTGGGCATACTGATAGGCTCTGATGGGTTTTTGGATGTAGTGATAGGCTCTGATGGGTTTTTGGACGTACTGATAGGCTCTGATGGGTTTTTGAATGTACTGGTAGAAGTGGTAGGGTCTGATGGGTTTTTGGACGCAATGGAAGGCTGTGAGACTCTCCTTTGCCGCTCGTCTTTTTTTTACATTAGACATAAAATGTTAATGAAAAGTAGTAATGTTTATTATCTCAACATTGGTAAAAGTCACCGACTGTACATCATTTATCCCAAGCAAGGTGTTAAAATATTTTTTTAGATAACATTTGATATCCTTTTCAGGCTTTTGAGAAGTATCAGTATGCAGTATAGTATTGCCTGACCTGTTATTTATCCATACTGACAACCTGATAGCTGGGTTTTTCTGCAACCAGGGTAGTTGCTGTCACAGGGTTGTCACTGTAGTCAAAGTGTTAAGTAAGCATTGCTGCATTACCTGCAGCCAAGAAAGCATAGCCATGACTGATTGTGTCACTGGCCCCATGCTTTCAGTCTATATTGTTCATGTGTTCAGTGCATATGGCATCTTTCTAAAAAAATGACCACCAAAATGACTGTCCAGTCACCACCAAAATGACTGTCCAGTCAGGCCAATAAACTGTTCCATTTCCATAGAAGCTGTATCTTGTCTAAATGTATTTTTCTTATTGTACTTACTTGCAGATTATGACGCTCTTGTTATTCAGTACGAATGCCAAAAGTGACTGAAGAGCCACCTGTTGTGAAATTTAAAGATTGAATCATTTTTGTCTTGCTGCTCTGTGAATGGTGCCATTTGACAAAGAATATGTATCCTGTTTTAACTTAAATTTTATTATATATATATATTACACAGTTTGTGTTTTTGTTTGGGGAGTTTTGTTTTCAGACAGGTTTTTTTTTTATGGGGAGGTGGGACTTTGTTGGGTTTTTTGGAGCGTGTTTGGGGGAAAGGGGAGGGAGAGGATGGCTCTTTTATTTTGGAGAGGAGGAGGAGGAAGGTATGTAGTTTTGTAAGGGCAATGGGAGGGAGATTGATTTGGGGGTGGGGCTTTTGTTTATTTTGTATATGTACTTTTACTTTTTCATCACAACCGTTTTTTTCCCCATCAAGTAACAAAATGATCGTACATTGCTTCAGAGAGTTATATTTTCAAACTCTTCCATTCCTGTTTAATCTTTAAAATGCTTTCCATGACTCATTTCTATTTTGCAATCTAAGATTCTGATTTTATCGTAAAATTCACTTTGAGCCTTTTTGTCATCTTATTATGTTGTCTGGTGAGTCTTGCTTTGATTGATCATGTTGCATCATGCCGCATCATGCCTAGTATTATATGACAGTTATTTGCAATGACATTTGATTTATATATATCTCCAATAACCGCCATTGTGTTTCTCACTAGAGAAAAGAACAACCTTATTAACAATGGTGCAACATGTTTCAACTCACAAGTAGAACGCACTTCTGTCATTATTTTATGCGATTTATAATTTCTTTTTTCTTTTTAGTATGACTTACTTATGATATTGTTGTTGTATCCATTATTGCCTGTCTTGAGTATTCATGTCTACATTTTATCTCTTTTGTATTTCCTTGCGGCGTTACAGTACATTTGTTTTGGTTTGATTGTTGTCATCGGCCTATGCTATGCTGCCTGCCAGTGCTTCCCGCGAAGTTGGAGGGCGCTCCATGTATGATCTACTTCTTTCTTTTCGCTCTTTGACATGTCTTTCATTCATCTTACGGATTTCTCTTGATTCGCCCTGAGATCACCGCATGTGGTGGAACTAAATTTCGATCAAACTGTCAAACCAAATTCGTCTTGTTGTTTCCCCTTGATTTACCCTGAGATCACCGCATGTGGTGGAACGGTAAATTTCAATGAAAGAAACAAACAAAATTCATCTTGTTGTTTCCTCTTGATTCACCCTGAGATCACCGCATGTGCTGGATTGGGTGCATTTCAATGAACTAACCAAAAACAAAGAAAAAACCGCAACACGTCTATGCTGCCAGTCGGGGACATTCTTCCCATTCCCCCCCTGACTCATGGATGATGGTGGCTGGATGTCCGTTCCTGGGTGGGCCATTGGCGGGCGTTGATGGTAGGGGTAGGTCTTACTTCTGTCCTTTCACTTGTCTTTCATCTTGTTGTTTCCTCTAAATACACCGCAATATCACTGCAATGGTGGATGGGGTAAATTTCAAAGAAACAAACAAACCGCAAGATCACCGCTTTTGGTGTCACTGTATGGGTTAAATCTGACTGAAATCCATTGTGTCATGTTTCATTGTTGAGAGTAAATTCTTTGCTTACCCAAGTTTGGTTGTTTTTTTAATTATGGATTGAACATGGTAATGTTGATATGAAAAAAAGAAGGCTGAGGGGGAGGGGGGTGGTGGGCAGGGCACGGGTGGGTGGTTGGCAGGTTCTAATGGTAGGTCCTACTTCTTTCCTTTCTTTTTCAATTCCCTTATCTTTCATCTTTCTTTCTTTATTAGCTTCCATCGTGTTTTCCGTTGTATGGCTATGTCATCTTACTGTATGTCCTCTTATTGAACCCTGAGATCATGGGGTATAGCTAGGGCGGGATTTCAATTCAACACACAAAAGCAGCGCAGGGAATCACGGAAAGCACTTACACCAAGTGATTCATTCAATCGAAATCAAAATAATGCACATAATTATACATGTTATGTTCTGGCCCTTTCCCGTTGTTCAATAGTCATAGCTTTAATGTTCTTTCCGTATAAGGAAACTGAAGCAGAAATTGCTTAATGGTGCATCCATGATTGTGCCCCCCCCCCTGTAATCTATTTTTAGATCATGGTTTAGCACATAAATGGCTTTTCCCTGCAATATGCTATATAGGTTCCTTGTTGTTTTGGGGTCTTTTTTCATATAGAATGGATGCACGGAGTTATAAATAGACAGGTATGTGTAGATTTATAAGTACCATCATTGTCTTTCTTTTGGAGTGATTGTATTAGCTCTGTGTTTTGATTCTAGTTAGGAGCCTCTCCTTACTAGAATCAAGCACAGATCTAATAGATTGATTCTCTCTCTCTCTCTCTCTCTCTCTCTCTCTCTCTCTCTCTCTCTCTCTCTCTATCTCTCTCTCTCTCTATATATATATATATATATATATATATATATATATATATATATATATATATATATATATATATATATATATATTATAAGGCGGGCGTGGTTTTTCTTTGAAGGTATGCCAATTATTTGATAGATGTCTTGTTCTATTTTTATTAATGTTTTCCAGACTTGTTTATCCTATGAATTTGGCTTCCTGCTTCTGTTTTCTTATTTTTTTTTCTTGCGCTGTTTATAGTTTGTTCTTTTCTTAGCTATTTCATCCATGAATGCCTTCATACTCTCGTTTTCGTGTAAGCGTGTATTTGAGAGAGACAAACAGATAGACAGGCAGAGACAGACAAAGAAAGAAGAGAGACAGACAGATAGACAGAGAGAGACAGACAGGCAGACAGAGAGAGAGAGAGAGACAGACAGACAGAGAGAGATAGATAGACAGATATAGAGAAATAGAATCAATCCGTGTGTCCTAATAGCTGATGAAATATTATAGCCATGGGAGGAAAACTAGATTTTGAAATGCCTGTGCTAGGCCCGATGGTTTTTCACATCTCAGATTTAGTGTGCCGCGGGCGGGCGATGCTGGTAGATTTTACTTCCTTCCTATCACTCTTTCATCTTTCTTTTTTGTCTTGAAGTTTTGCTCTTAATTTACCCTGAGATTTACTATTATGTGTTTGTCTCTCCCGCCCCCTTCCCCTCCCACATGTCTCTCTCCCGTGTCCATCCTTTCATGCCAGTAGTTTCGAAATATATAAAATACTGTCTCACTGTGTTACATTGTTACAAGCTACGCGTCGAATGATACTAAGTACGAGTACCAATAGTATTATTAGATCGGGTCAGTAGTTGATACTGAGGTCACACAACTGGGTTGTTTAACTGTTCAAAGTGGCGGCTTTGGTGAATGGAAGTTCTACTCAAAGATGGGGTGACAATGACATTTCCAATAATCAAACATCGCTTGTGACAGAAATGTTTTTCTCAAATGAGAACGATTTCGAGATCGTTAAGAATAGAATCTACATGCAAAATATGGTTACTCTTCTTAGTGGCTTTTGGCGAGCATAGGACGAGCAAATTATATAGATATATCTCATTACCATTACCCATTTGTTTTGTGTGCTATTTTTGGCTTTTACTAATTGATTGTAAACCTACCACGTTGGCTATGCTTATGGCCAATTGCTGTCATTGACGCTGTTTACGTGTGTGTGTGTGTGTGTGTGTGTGTGAGTGTGACACAAGTGGTGAAAACTGTGACCACGTGACTTGTGAACTAAGAACGTTTGGTATTTCGTTGATTATCAACATGGCCATTCACAAAGGTGCAACGCTGTTAGACCAGTTGCCGATGTATCCAATGTCGGTATTCTAAGTATTCTCAGCTATCTCTCTGTCTACTCACAAGTTGGAAAAGGGCAATATTGGACGCTACACTCACACCTTTTTTCCCTTTAATTCAAGCTCAGATTTTATAATAATAGCTGTCGTAAAACCATGCCTTACCCCCAAACTCACCCCTTCCCCCCCAAGAAAAAAACGAAAAACCCAACACAATCATGGCTTGAGTAAATGAATGTGTATTTCCTTTGTTCTTGGTCATGTTTTCCGACATTTCTTTTCCGAGGGAAATCCAGGTTACTTTTTCTTTGCCAGGTCCAACTCCATTTTTTTAATTTTATTATTATTGACTGAGATTTGAAACTCAGAGATTTCTTTACATGGAATAATGACTAACAATAACAAAGTGATACTGATCGTAACCATCGACAAATTGCTTGGGCTTTGATAATGAGGTCTCTATATAGCTATAGTTAAATGGTTGTGCTTGTTGACAGATCTAGATTGGACATGTGTGGTGTCTCTCGCCCCATAGTTGTTTTTTGTTTTTTTAAAATTTATTTATCACATTGATGTTGGCACGAGTATCTAAGTTGTAACGCCTCGCTACAGACTGGCTACCACAGCCCTATGTTGGTTGATCTGCGACGTCGTTTCAAGTCAAATTCAAATACTTGACTTATCCATCAGAAAGGAAACTTGTTACAATTTACATCAGCCCAACATCATCAAAAATAAAGTCCAAGGTATACAAATATATAGGGTTTCAAAATGGCAACTGTAAAACATGTATTGTACTATATATAGATGTAGATCTATACAAAAATCAGATTACTTTAAAGGCATTACGTCAACTTTGGTCTCAGCAACTCACTCAAGGTGACGTTGTCACCTATTGGTTTACATTTACTGACTTACTCAAACATTGTCGTTTAATTTTCATTGAGAAATTATGTCTTTGTCTATGTAAACGTTGTAGGTGTACGATAAAAATGTGTGTTTGTGTGTGTGTACTTTGATGACAAGTTGTCAGACATCGTGAAATAAGAAGACTGAAATAAAATTGTCAAAGTACTTGCAACTACGTACATACATACATACATACATACATACAAACAGACATACAAACAGACATACATACATACCATATATACATACTTACATGTATGCAAACATTCATACAAATACATACATATACAAATATTCTACTCTCATCATTTTGTCATGACATCCAAGGACACATCAAGTTGCATTGTTTTTACAGATCTTGAAAGGATGCACCACACTGTACTGTAGTAACAAATTGTTTTGAAAATGGCCTTTTGATTGATATTCTTCATAGGGCAAAAAAATCTTTATCTTTTTACTGTTAGTAAATTGATATCTATTTTCCAATCTTCACCGTTTTCAAAGAGATATATTGTGTTAATTAGATTGTCTGCATGAAATTGAAAATACCTTTATGAATGTTCTTACCACCGGGCATTCATGTTAGTGTCATAAAATGTTGACAAGTATGTTAATTTATGTGAAATTCATTTCTTATATTAATACATACCACCACCTCATCAAATTTGAAAAAATAAATGGCTGATGTATACATCAAAACACAGTTTTCCTTGGTGTTTTTGTCAGCTGTGTTTTATTGTCTCTTTAGTGTTGTGTTTGTACAGAACTTTATTATGACCTTCAACACCGGAGGGGGTTATGTTTTTAGTCCCATTTTTTTTAGTCTGTCTGCCTGTGAACAAAATAACTCAAAAACAAATTAAGGGATTTCGCTAAAAAAACAAAATTAGGATAAGTCGAAAATGACCCAAAGAAGAAAACTGGAGCTTCATATATTCGGATGTTCCGAATCTCCATTTAGATACAGGAATCTTGTTTAAAATATGATTTAATCACTGTGCGATAGGCCCATTACAAAAAATAAATCATGACTAAGCTGAAAATAAAACCAAAACCACTTTTCTCATCAGAATATTAGATCTAGACGTAGCTAATGTATATTATCTTTTCCCAAGGCGGCTGAAAATGTTCTAGTGTGTTGACCTGTAGAACGGCCTGTCAAATCATTACACAAGACGTACCCAACATACTGGAAATCCTATTGATTGGTATTGTTTTATCTCAACTTTTAGATCTAGAATCTCTCTCTCTATTCTATATATAATGATAGAAATTTGTAACAGCATCTAAGTCTAGACCAATCGATATTAAATCGAAACTAGATCTTGAAATCTAGATAAGGTCTAGATCTAGATAGGTCTGGCACTTCACTAGATTCGCAATGAAGGAAATCATGACCTTGACAATGTTTTATGTAGGCCCCTTTAAACGTACAGTTAATTCATCGACAAACTGACAGTTTAACCGACAGACGCTAGATCTGGGTCAGCGGTGAACTGACAGTTTGTCGACGAGAGAAGTTCCGTTCAGACGAACAGTTTTTATCTTTAAACTGTCAGCCCTTAGACTGTTGTACTTTAGTTAGTTGTAGCTAGTTGGCGCGAAATTCAAACCGTCAACAAAAAAAAACAAAACAAAACACACACAAATTTAAACTTGGTAATCCGGCATTAAATTGCGTTCCCCGCTCCATCGTCACTAATTTTGGGTCGCTGATCAAGAAAATCATATTATTTTTCTGATTTGACTAATATTTAGGTCATTTTTAGACTGCATTTTTAACTCCGCCTGCGGCAACATCAAAGAAGTCACTCCGTCGTCGCCATTCGTCGCTCATCCTTCGGTTGGCCTGCGGGAAAATATCTGGCACCTGGACTGAGAACCCTTCGATATCGAGAGGATTGCTCGTTTCCACGCTCAGATTTATCGAGAAGTTGATAGGATTCCCGCCATCCTTTCGTTGTCGTGAAGTTTGTCGATGAATCAACTGTACGTGTAAAGGGGCCTGAGTTATCCACCTTGGTATCTCAGAGTATCTGGGTTCCCCTGTCTGAAGTTATGTCGTTATCCACTACTTGTTTGTAGAATTAAAATTCATCCACCAGGTGTCGCGGAGGGTTGGTGGGCTTACTTCTTTCCTTTCCTTTTTTTATTTATATTTCATCTTGCTGTTTCTTCTTAGTTGACCCTGTGATCACCACATACGGTGGACACGGTAAATGTCAATGAAACAAATTAACAAACACCAGGCGTTATGCAAGACTGCCTTGCGTTTTAGCAGTTTGACTTTAATGATGATGAAGATGATTTTGATGAGGGTGATTATGATGGGGAGATGCTTTAGATGAGCATGATTATGATGGGGAGGATGATTTTTATGAGGATGATTATGATGATGATGGGGAAGATGATTTTGATGAGGATGTTCATGATGATGATGGGGAAGATGATTTGATGATGTTGATGATGATGGGGGAGATGATTTTGATGAGGATGATGTTGATGACGAAGATGATTTTGATAAGGATGATTAGGCATCGGCCATCGACTGCAGGATGTAGCCATCCGCATTTGCCTTTCTTCCATACTTCCAATGAGTTCTGTCCCCTGGCTTTCTCTGTCGAGTTGCGCCCATGCATTCTTTATGTCGTCATCTTTCCAGCCATCTTGTCAATTGTCTTCTGTGATTTCTGTGTTCATTTCTTGGCTGTCGTTGTGTAACTATGTGTGTTCATTTCTTGGCTGTCATTGTGTACATATGTGTGTTCATCTATTGTCTTTAAATCTTGCCAACTATATGGCCAGCCATCTTGTCGATTGTCTTCTGTGATTTCTGTGTCCACTTCTTGGCTGTCATTGTGTACGTATGTGTGTCCATCTATTGTCTTTAAATCTTGCCAACTATATGGCCAGCCATCTTGTCGGTTGTCTTCTGCGATTTCTTTGGCGAGTTGCAGCACTTTGCAGATTTGTATTCGTGTGCTTTGTCAATTCTGTTTTCACGTGGCACTCACTGTCAGCTCAATCATGATAATTTGATTTGTGAAATTTGACTGAAGTACCAAAATATTACTGAACAGAGAGCGGACGAGCTCAAGCCATTCAAAGGATTCATCAATCATTCATGGATATTCTGACAGGGCAACGCTTCCTGAATCCTCACAAAAATGTCCTCACGGTCAGCTGCCAGCCTTCCAGCCCCTGTTTCTGCCATTTAAAGCCGGTCTGTTATAGCCTGTTCCCCTCTCTTGCCCTCTATTTTTGTTTCTGATATTTGGTTTTCCATTGTTTCATGTCTCTTTCATGAGGCGTTGTGTGTGAGCTGGTAATCTCAAATGTCTTGGGCACTTAAAAGAAAAAAGATAACGATGGATTTATAGTCTGTATCCCTGCAAAAATGCAGGCTTACCGACTGTACATCCTTTATCTCCCCCCCAGCAGGCCATTTCATTCAAAGTCCTTCTCAACTCCCTGGGAAGCTTCTGATACATCAGCCTGTTAGGCACTTCATTTAACAGACTGACAAGATCTTTCTCTACCTATAGTTGGAAACTTACTCGCATCTGAATCGAGTAAGAAAAGCCGAGTGACGTACGTGGCCTAGGAGGAAAACGTCGTGGAAAAAAACCCAGCTGGGCCAGGCAAGTGTTTTGAACCGGTATTGTTGTCATGGTTACACATGGAACTCGCATGATTACGGTTTCGCTACAACGCCTCTACTTGGAAACGATAGAAATGAAAATGTTGATAGGGAATAAATGAGTGACAGAGAGATGAGTAAAAACAAAACGAAGTAGCAAGGAGCAACAACAAAAAACAAAACCCAACTCTCCTAGGTTTGGAAACCATCGAAAGGTAGATAAAGTGAGACAGTCAAGGATGAGATGCATGTGATTTGATTTGATTTGATTTGATTTGATTTGATTTGATTTACCCACATCCATAACTAAGGTGATCTTGTGGGGTTTGGTAGGATTTTGAATTTTGCTTGCACTGCGTTGTAAACAGCCAAGGGATATTTAGCGTGCACAGAGTGTTGTGATCACTGCCTTGTAAACAGCCAAGGGATATTTAGCGTGCATAGAGTGTTGTGATCACTGCCTTGTAAACAGCCAAGGTGTATTTAGCGTGCATAGAGTATTGTGATCACTGCCTTGTAAACAGCCAAGGTGTATTTAGCGTGCACAGAGTGTTGTGATCACTTCGTTGTAAACAGCCAAGGGATATTTAGCGTGCATAGAGTGTTGTGATCACTTCGTTGTAAACAGCCATGGTGTATTTAGCGTGCATAGAGTGTTGTGATCACTTCGTTGTAAACAACCAAGGGATATTTAGCGTGCATAGAGTGTTGTGATCAAGGTGTATTTACTGATCGTTGTAAACAGCCAAGGTGTATTTAGCGTTTAGAGTGTTGTGCCTTGTAAACAGCCAAGGTGTATTTACATAGAGTGTTGTGATCACTTCGTTGTAAACAGCCAAGGTGTATTTAGCGTGCATAGAGTGTTGTGATCACTTGTAAACAGCCAAGGTGTATTTAGCGTTCATAGAGTGTTGTGATCACCTTGTAAAGCCAAGGTGTATTTAGCGTGCATAGAGTGTTGTGATCACTTCGTTGTAAACAGCCAAGGGATATTTAGCGTGCATAGAGTGTTGTGATCACTTCGTTGTAAACAGCCAAGGTGTATTTAGCGTGCATAGAGTGTTGTGATCACTGCCTTGTAAACAGCCAAGGTGTATTTAGCGTGCATAGAGTGTTGTGATCACTGCCTTGTAAACAGCCAAGATGTATTTAGCGTGCATAGAGTGTTGTGATCACTTCGTTGTAAACAGCCAAGGTGTATTTAGCGTGCATAGAGTGTTGTGATCACTGCCTTCTAAAAAGCCAAGTTGTATTTAGCGTGCACAGAGTGTTGTAATCACTGCCTTGTAAACAGCCAAGGTGTATTTAGCGTGCATAGAGTGTTGTGATCACTGCCTTGTAAACAGCCAAGGTGTATTTAGCGTGCACAGAGTATTGTGATCACTTCGTTGTAAACAGCCAAGGTGTATTTAGCGTGCACATTGTGTTGTAATCACTGCCTTGTAAACAGCCAAAGTGTATTTAGCGTGCACAGTGTTGTAATCACTGCCTTGTAAACAGCCAAGGTGTATTTAGCGTGCACATTGTGTTGTAATCACTGCCTTGTAAACAGCCAAGGTG
>JAXRKP010001667.1:50000-60000 GCA_037039925.1 Doris montereyensis
ATATCATCTAACATTATGTTATTTGGGAAAGATACTTACCATATATCCCCCGTTATCATATTTTCTACCTCCGCTCAAAACCAAATGGGTATGGTATGACAACAAGCAAGTATTTCATGTGACGAAGGAAGATTTTAACATGCAGGAGCGATGTACTGCTGCGTCATTGTGCTATGGTTTTGGCCCAAGTTACCTTCGGTGGTTTTGAGAAACTGGGAGAAAAAACAAACTCTTTTAACCAGAGTCAGCCAGGGACATAATTATGCCAAAAGGAAACGTCAATGATACGTCAAGAATTAACGCCTCGGTGCATTTTATCAAAGGGTGGTATCGAACGAACTATCGGAGGGAGGTGTCAGGGCTAGCGACCGGACTGTCGGAGATCCGAAAGTCTTTAGGTCGGTCTGTCCGAGATCCGAAAGTCTTTAGGTCGGTCTGTCCGAGATCCGAAAGTCTTTAGGTCGGTCCATCCGAGACCTCAGAGTCGCAGAAAATTTTAGCTCTAATTTTATCCTCATTTACTATAATTACAGATCATAGTTGAGGAGTTTTTCAGTGAACCAGTTTCATGTTCTTTTTTTTTAATGTATGTTTTACTGCTTGATATTTGAACAGATGAAAATTATCTCGAATGATGTCTAAATATTCCAGACCTTTGCAACTATATTTCAGTGTTAAAATCTTTAACGACAAGCTGTGAGTAATCTTTTGTTATTTCTTTACACACACACACACACACACACAGAGGCACACACACATGTACACACACACATACACACACACAGACGCACACACACGTACATACACACACATATTCACAAAACGGAAGGTGAGCAAGGGCGAAGGATAGACGGTGGATTTGAAACGAATACAGTGATAGAGAGGATGGATAAGGAGGGCGTCGCTATGGGCACCAATGTATCGTAATCAATAATGTCAAGAGGCGCTGCAGTCGAACTTATTTTTGTCATGCCGACCTTAGACAGTTGTATTATTTCGGAAGTGACAAATGGGTGCAGGAATGCCAAGATCCGAATATTTAATATAATACTTGTCCAAAAGATTGTATCTTTGGGTAATTCCCTGATTAATACTTCGGTGGTTAGGGGGGGGGTGAGAGGTACTGTTCGGAAAGTAATATTTCCTAAGCAATGTCTTTAAATATACAGAGCTGTATTTGTATCTGATATCAGAAGAAGGATAAGGACGCCTACTGAATGATGGGTTGATTACTTTTCAGCATAGTCAGCCACTAGCCACCATTAGAGGGCGGTCAACTCGAGGTTTCAACATTTATAGGCCAAGCAAAATTATTGTGGGTAACGGCTTTTTTTGTCTACGATAGTGATAATGACGGTAAACTCAGGAAAATGACGCGCCGCCAAAGTCAAACGTGTTCACTAACCTTTGAGCATTTGTGGCATCACTGTCTGTGGGGAAATCAGGATTCTTCTTGGTTCAAACAGCAGTGTTCAACCCATCGTCACTAAACGTGGTGCCATACAAAAATAATTCATTTTTTTAGCTACGTCCGTAGCAGCGATTTTATATCTTTGATTTCACAATAGCCTCATCCACAAGGTGACCTTGACGATTTTGGTAACCTTTTTATTTTCTTGCCCTGACCTTCCGGTGGACTCGATAGTCCAGAGGCAAGATGTTTGCCTCTCAACCAAAGAGTAGTGGGTTCGAGCCACGCCAACGTTAGAGTTGAAAATTTTCTCGAGTTTTTTTTTGAGCAAAATCTATCTCGTCCCCCCCGATCCAGGTAGGTGTATTGGCACCTAGTTCCGTCGGAGACGGAAGATAAAAAGGAGGTCCCGTGTGCAGATCACAACACTCTGTGCACGTTAAAGATCCCTTGGCTGTTTACAGGACAGTCTGGGCAAAATTAAATAAAATTCTACCAAAAGCCCCGAGATCACCTTAGTTGTGGATGTGGGTAAATCAAATTAAATTTAAAAAAACCTTGGACCGTCCTGTAAACAGACAAGTAATATTTAACTTGCACAAAGTGCTCTGATATATCACATATCACATACTTTTTTTGTCGCCTGTCTCTGAATGGCACTGGAAGATGGTTTACCTAACCGTGACTAGGGTTTTACTTGAATTCGAAAGAAAACTCGAAAAAAATGTTCAACCCGTCGGGCACGAACCCACGACCTTTTGGTTGAAAAGCTAACACCTTGCTTTTGGACCACCGAGTCGCCTCCAAAACAGCAAATTATGCCCTATATGGTGGATACGGTTGGTAACCCTGTTCACCATGGCGGTGCTCTCAGAGTTGGTGGATAAGGTGGGAGGTCATTAACCGCCAGACACTGCAACTGCTGTGCCCCTTGTGTCTTTTGACACGTACGGAGGCGTGTTTTCTCATGGTGAAGAATTGCATGTTCCTTTCCTGGGCAATGATGACAATACTCCTCCACGTGATTCCTTTAAACTCTTCTCGTCCTGTTCTCTTGACGGCTTTCATCTGTTTTGTAAACACTTGATGTGGTTATTTCAACTTGGAAGTAGCAAACCAACAATTCATTTCATGAGTAAGTCTGCATGAAACCCATTTCCCCAGTCTTGCAAGTTCTAGATGATGATATTGACTATGACGCAAAATTACATCCTCTTCTTCAACATTGACGTTGGCACGAGTTTGTTTGAAACAGTAGAAGTTCATAGAACTTTGAAAACCAGGTAGTACAATTCAATTCAATCATCTCTATTAATCCTTTAAAAAAAGGAAATAAATTGTATTTCTGCGATCATAATTTCCGTTTGAAAAATAAAAGAGTACATCAATGCATTATAACTGAATACAAATTTAACTTAAGTTAATCTTTCAATGTATATATTTTAAGAGAAATATATATAAAGATGTAAAGGTGAGTAAATAGATAATGCGGTGAAAAATACACATTAAGATAACTATAGACAAATCATCTTAGCTTCATACACATTCATCAAATTATCATAAATCATTCATTCACCATCCATCAATTTCAGTTTTTTTTTAACATTGTAAGTAAAAGGCCATTATACCTTCAAAGTTAGGTATGGTCAAACTTTCGTATGGCACTTGGAAGAAAAGATCTAAAACATCTCTCCGTGCGGGATTTTAAATGTATAAGTCAACCGCTTCTACTACTTGTTTTGGGTATGGAGAAAAGGGGATGGATGTTGTCTCTAAGTATGCTCCTGAGATCTTCAAAGTTCTTCGGCTCTACATTATTTATGAGTTTCCCTATGTGTTTTAGTGTCCTATTAAATGATTTAACTGCTTTATGAATATAAGAGGAATAAAACTAAATGCAAAGAAAACAAAAACAAATGCTAGTATAGGGAAACTAAAACACAAAATCCTAAACTGGATCGAAGAATTTGAACAAGTTCAAGGCTACAATTATTTATGAGTAATGATTAACTCAGAGGGAAAACTAAGAGAAAAAATCAGCCAGAGAATCCAAAGGGCAATGACAATATATAACCATCCAGGAAAGACATTTATAGGTAAACAAGAATTGTCAACAAATCAATGTAACTTCCGGTGATGTTAATGACGGACCTGTTTATTTTTTCTGTTATCTTTGCATTTCCTCAATGAATTCCATTATTGTGTAAGGATTACTTCGATTGAACGATGGTGTGTCGTAATTGGGCCGTATTCCCTGAGCGGAAACAAAGAAGAAGAATAGAAAATGCTGTTTCTTCCATTAGAGAGCAAGTGAATCTACCTAACGTAAATACCATGACTCTTCTGTTTTCATTGCTAACCTAATGTTGTGTTGCGACATCGAGTCCAACCTACGCCCACGCACCAGTTAAATCAAATCAAAACAAAGCGCATTTGACAAAGTAGTTCGTGACCCACTTACCCCAACCTCACTCTCACCAATATCACGGGATCCTTCCCTTTCAGACGTCATGACCTTAATAACAGCACAAACAGAAAGAAAGGGAAAAACTGGACAACTTGTACATAAAACCTGAATGACGTTGAGATGCCCAAGGGGTCCCTGGGGAACTCGTAGCTTTCACATGCTTTCGATGATGATGATGACGATGAGATGCCCATTACCAACGTACAAGGCCAGTACCGTGAAACGCAACACCAACATTGCGAGATGTTAGGCTGGTAAATGTCGATCACGATTAAAGACGGGGAAATGAAACCATGAAAATTAAACTAAACTGTCTTGAAATAAAGTAAGACAACTTGGAGAGACAGTCACGGAGGCAAACAATAACATTTTCATTGAATAGCAACAACAACAATAACATTTTCCTGGAATAGCAACAACAACAGTAACATTTTCATGGAATAGCAACAACAACAATAACATTTTCCTGGAATAGCAACAACAACAATAACATTTTCATGGAATAGCAACAACAACAATAACATTTTCATGGAATAGCAACAACAACAATAACATTTTCATGGAATAGCAACAGCAACAATAACATTTTCATGGAATAGCAACAGCAACAATAACATTTTCATGGAATAGCAACAGCAACAATAACATTTTCATGGAATAGCAACAACAACAACAACAAAACCCCAAACAGTTAGAGAAATGGGAAGATTATGAGTGTGAAGTCAAGTCCCTGATAGAACGGAAACTTGGTGTGTGAACGCCGCTTGATTCACTTCGAACGTATCCACCGCATTAACCCACGTAATCACTCTGGTCCCATCATTGTCAGATTTACTAATTATAAGAACAAAGGGAAATGTCTTCAAAGAAAGAAAAACTCTGAAGGGATCTACGTTACGAATATCAGAGGACTTCACCTCCAGACTGCGTGAAGTTAGGCGAAAACTCTGGTCATTCATCGATCAATTCAAGGAACAGGAGCGCAAACTGTCTCTGGAATTTGCTTATCTGATCGTCGACATAACAAAATATGAAAGGAGCGTCACAGACAAAGCCCTCCCCACCCGCCCCCAACCTTGCAATGCACCACAGACACCACCTCCCTCTTCTGTTGAACTACTGACAACCTGGTGTTCAGGGCGGGCCAGTGTCCGTATACAAACAAACGTTGAACAGGTTTTTCACTGTAATTGTAATCAGTGTGTTACTGCTGTCACTCAGTGTGTTTTAGTGATTTGTTTTTGGAACATACAAGGCATTACTGCAAAATTAAACGTTTGCGATTTTCGTCCAAGCTTATCTGAAATACATAACTGCTCCAGGAGACTAATTTCTAGTTTTTTCCCCAAACTAAACATCTACACAGAATTATGTTGTATATGAAAAGCGGTTTAGGCGGCAGAATCGCTGTTCTTTTAAACGTGAGTTACATGTAATACCTTTCACCAGACAAGTGTTTCCAGATGTAGAAGAATGTATCTCTATTGTTTTGGATAAAAGTTAACATACGAACCAACTTACATATACTTATCTGTTCCCCATGTATAGCTCATGAACAAAACACGGCGATATATGAAGGAAGACTTTAAAAGGTATTGAACTCGTTGGGTAGGCTACTACTTATACAAAATAATTGGTGTTGTAATCTGTCTACGACGCCTCCTTTTTGTTGCCCATCTTTGGACTAGGTGTCGAACCACTTCCCTGGACCAAGAACGGTCGCGGGGAGGGGGGTGTTTACTCGAAAATACCCGAGTAAATGTTTCAACCTGTCGGCATCTGAACCCACGACCTTTTGGTCGAGATCGGAAAACCTTGCCTCTGGAAGTTTCCCCGTTATTACGACGCAGAAAAATCGAAATCTTGTCAAAGACAGCGATATTATGGTTGGGAACAAGAAAGTGAACAGTTATCGCTGTAAGCTAATGACGTCATTGGCAAGGAGATAATTTCTAAACAATGCCGGACGGTATGACGACCAGTGAGACCAGACAGTAACTGCGATGAGGAAAAAAAGACGATAACAAGAATCCCATGAGCTGTTAATATGGTCACCGGCATTTGAAACACAAGTTTGTGTTTTAGTTTCCATTTCTTGCCATTGCGACATAGGCGGTGATTGTATAGGCTTCCAAGTCAAGACCGATTGGCGATAAGTTGACACATACGAGATACACCAGTTTGTGTGAGAAATATTGTCCGATGGATAGCGGTAGGTCTTGGCTTTGTAGGAGTGCTTAATCACAGCGTAGGGAGGGGGGCGGGGAGGGAGGGGAATTCTGGGTTCGAGATGAATCTGGAGGAGATTGAAGGGTTTCATATCATTGCCAATTTCTCAGCCTTATCACAATAAGCAGTTTGTGATTCAGCGATGTCTCGAGATGCTAGCTTGGCTGAACATTTGCGATTTCCTCTTTACATGTTTTCTTCTTTTTTTCTTGACTGTCCATTTCCTTAGGTTAATAATGAGAATGCGCATTAAAAACAATGACTTCTGATAATCAGGCAGTTGCCGGCTGGGTAAAAACAAAAATGAGAGTGTTGACGATTTCTTCTCGAAAGAGTACATCAACGTCACTGTCCGTTTGAACTGTATACCGTCTATTTGAACTGTATACTGTCTGTTTGAACTGTATACTGTCTGTTTGAACTGTATATTGTCTGTTTGAACTGTATATTGTCTGTTTGAACTGTATATTGTCTGTTTGAACTGTATACTGTCTATTTGAACTGTATACTGTCTGTTTGAACTGTATACTGTCTGTTTGAACGAAAGAGTACATCAACGTCACTGTCCGTTTGAACTGTATACCGTCTATTTGAACTGTATACTGTCTGTTTGAACTGTATACTGTCTGTTTGAACTGTATATTGTCTGTTTGAACTGTATACCGTCTATTTGAACTGTATACTGTCTGTTTGAACTGTATACTGTCTGTTTGAACTGTATATTGTCTGTTTGAACTGTATACTGTCTGTTTGAACTGTATATTGTCTGTTTGAACTGTATACTGTCTGTTTGAACTGTATACTGTCTGTTTGAACTGTATATTGTCTGTTTGAACTGTATATTGTCTGTTTGAACTGTATACTGTCTGTTTGAACTGTATACTGTCTGTTTGAACTGTATACTGTCTGTTTGAACTGTATATTGTCTGTTTGAACTCTATACTGTCTGTTTGAACTGTATATTGTCTGTTTGAACTGTATACTGTCTGTTTGAACTGTATATTGTCTGTTTGAACTGTATAATGTCTGTTTGAACTGTATAATGTCTGTTTGAACTGTATACTGTCTGTTTGAACTGTATACTGTCTGTTTGAACTGTATACTGTCTGTTTTGAACTGTATACTGTCTGTTTGAACTGTATACTGTCTGTTTCAACTGTCTGTTTGAATATTGTCTGTTTGAACTGTATATTGTCTGTTTGAACTGTATACTGTCTGTTTGAACTGTATATTGTCTGTTTGAACTGTATATTGTCTGTTTGAACTGTATACTGTCTGTTTGAACTGTATACTGTCTGTTTGAACTGTATACTGTCTGTTTGAACTGTATACTGTCTGTTTGAACTGTAAAGTGTCTGTTTGAACTGTATACTGTCTGTTTGAACTGTATATTGTCTGTTTGAACTGTATACTGTCTGTTTGAACTGTATATTGTCTGTTTGAACTGTATATTGTCTGTTTGAACTGTATATTGTCTGTTTGAACTGTATATTGTCTGTTTGAACTATATACTGTCTGTTTGAACTGTATATTGTCTGTTTGAACTGTATACTGTCTGTTTGAACTGTATATTGTCTGTTTGAACTGTATATTGTCTGTTTGAACTGTATATTGTCTGTTTGAACTGTATATTGTCTGTTTGAACTGTATATTCTCTGTTTGAACTGTATACTGTCTGTTTGAACTGTATACTGTCTGTTTGAAGTGTATACTGTCTGTTTGAACTGTATACTGTCTGTTTGAACATTACTGTATACTGTCTGTTTGAACTGTATACTGTCTGTTTGAACTGTATATTGTCTGTTTGAACTGTATATTGTCTGTTTGAACTGTATATTGTCTGTTTGAACTGTATATTGTCTGTTTAAACTGTATATTGTCTGTTTGAACTGTATATTGTCTGTTTGAACTGTATACTGTCTGTTTGAACTGTATACTGTCTATTTGAACTGTATACTATCTGTTTGAACTGTATACTGTCTGTTTGAACTGTATATTGTCTGTTTGAACTGTATATTGTCTATTTGAACTGTATACTGTCTGTTTGAACTGTATACTGTCTGTTTCAACTGTATATTGTCTGTTTGAACTGTATATTGTCTGTTTGAACTGTATACTGTCTGTTTGAACAGTATATTGTCTGTTTGAACTGTATATTGTCTGTTTGAACTGTATACTGTCTATTTGAACTGTATACTGTCTGTTTGAACTGTATACTGTCTGTTTGAACTGTATATTGTCTGTTTGAACTGTATACTGTCTGTTTGAACTGTATACTGTCTGTTTGAACTGTATACTGTCTGTTTGAACTGTATATTGTCTGTTTGAACTGTATATTGTCTGTTTGAACTGTATATTGTCTGTTTGAACTGTTTACTGTCTGTTTGAACTGTATACTGTCTGTTTGAACTGTATATTGTCTGTTTGAATTGTATATTGTCTATTTGAACTGTATACTGTCTGTTTGAACTCTATATTATCTGTTTGAACCGTATATTGTCTATTTGAACTGTATACCGTCTATTTGAACTGTATATTGTCTGTTTGAACTGTATATTGTCTATTTGAACTGTATACTGTCTGTTTGAACTGTATACTGTCTGTTTGAACAGTATACTGTCTGTTTGAAGTGTATATTGTCTGTTTGAACTGTAAACTTTCTATTTGAACTGTATATTGTCTGTTTGAACTGTATAATGTCTATTTGAACTGTATACTGTCTGTTTGAACTGTATATTGTCTATTTGAACTTTATACTGTCTGTTTGAACTGTATACTGCCTGTTTCAACTGTATACTGTCTGTTTGAACTGTATACTGTCTGTTTGAACTGTATATTGTCTGTTTGAACTGTATATTGTCTGTTTGAACTATATATTGTCTGTTTGAACTGTATATTGTCCGTTTGAACTGTATACTGTCTGTGGGTAAACATCTGCTTCTGCTTTCGTGGGTGGCGCAATGGTGGTCGTGTAGTATACAGTGATCGTCGATCATACTGAGTTTACCGATCGAATCCCCATGTGAAAAAGGGGGGGGGGAGGATAAATGTGTTTGTATTGTATCCGTAAGAAAATGACTGAGCACTTACATACGTCTATATTCTATAGTCTGCCAACAGATGAATGCTATAGACAGATCATGTATCCGTCGACAGGCAATTTCATTCACGAGCCCACACAAGTACAAAGAGATACGCACTACAGCTGCCTTATAGGCACACCATACCGCTGACTTATAGGCAAATCATACAGCTGCCTTATAAGCACACCATACCGCTGCCTTATAGGCAAATCATACATCTGTCTTATAGGCAAATCATACAGCTGTCTTATAGGCACACCATACAGCTGTCTTATAGGAACACCATACAACTGTCTTATAGGCACACCATACAACTGTCTTATAGGCACACCATACAGCTGTCTTATAGGCACACCATACAACTGTCTTATAGATACACCATACAGCTGTCTTATAGATACACCATACAGCTGTCTTATAGATACACCATACAGCTGTCTTATAGATACACCATACAGCTGTCTTATAGGCACACCATACAGCTGTCTTATAGGCACACCATACAGCTGTCTTATAGATACACCATACAGCTGTCTTATAGATACACCATACAGCTGTCTTATAGATACAGCATACAGCTGTCTTATAGGCACACCATACAACTGTCTTATAGATACACCATACAGCTGTCTTATAGATACACCATACAACTGTCTTATAGATACACCATACAGCTGTCTTATAGATACACCATACAGCTGTCTTATAGATACACCATACAGCTGTCTTATAGATACACCATACAGCTGTCTTATAGTTACACCATACAGCTGTCTTATAGATACACCATACAACTGTCTTATAGATACA
>JAXRKP010001667.1:65000-72500 GCA_037039925.1 Doris montereyensis
TCAACTCGATAAATTTATGGTATCGGGCTCTCTGTTTCCTCGGGTATTTCAGGTTTTTTGCTGACAATCACATTGTTAGGTTTCTGTCTCTTTTTCTAACGCTATAGATCCGAGTTCTCCTCTATACACTGGCATACTCTGTTCTATTACATTGTTCGTATATGTATCCAAGTGCTTTCTCCGTATTTCTATCCAAAATTCTGATCAGGTTTTCAACTTCTATGCAAATATGTTCCAATAGTTTAAGAATTGAAATTCGCTTTCTAACTTCGATATTTTTACTCAACTTCAAAGTTGATAATAAACTTGTATCAGATTAGAAATCCACTCAAAGAGCTGACGCGTCAAAGGACATCTCGTGCATTCAACCATCTGGCGTCAGTGGTCGGACGGTTAGGCTGCCGCATTTCCAGGTCATGGGGTCCCAGGTTTAAACCCTAGCAAAGCTAGGTCCGACGTTGTGGTTCTTGGAAAAGACGCGTAATACGCATTTCCCCATTCGGCCGAGGTGTAAATGGGTACGAGCACTAGCTTGGGAAGGAAAACATACATGAGACTAGTGTCCTGTCCAAGAAGTGATTATCATTACCTGTTCCACTTCACGCTATAGAAACCGGGATAAGTTCCGGCTCAAAGGGCCGTAATGGCATTGAAGGAATTTTCTTCTATTTTTTTTTTTTACTTCAGCAAAAAAGAAAATGGAAATTACATAAACATGCAGTTAACATATAAATCATTCCGGGCATATAAACCCAATATACCCTTCTTAGATATTTCATTTCCGCTGCCTGTACTCTACTATATTCCATACTGTCTAATGTCCAGGTTTCGCTGCCATAGAGGAGAATAGGACAATAAACGGTGTTGTATACTGCCATTTTGGTTTTTTGTTGACAATTCTTGTTTACCTACAAATGCCTTTCCCAGATAATTATATATTGCACTTGCCTTTTGGATTCTCTGGCTGATTTCTTCTCTTAGTTTTCCCTCTGAGTTAAGCATTACTCCTAGGTAATTGTAGCTTTGAACTTGCCCAATTTAAGATTTTGTGTTTTAGATTCCCTAGTTACTAGCATTGTTTTGGTTTTCTTTGCATTTACTCTCATTCCTTTTTATTTAGTTCATTATTCATCATGTTGATATTCGACTGGAGGTCACTTTCGAATTTTCCAAACATAACTAAATCATCAGCAAATGAAAGCATTGATACATTTACTGGTTTGAGCTTCGACATACCTACATTAATTTGTTTCCTTTTTGAGGATGCCTTTGCGACTGAATCCATAAATGTGATAAACAAGGAAGGACTTAGCTTACAACACTGTCTTACTCCTATACCTACATCAAATTCTTCAGATATACTTTCAGCTACTCTCACTGCACATGTTGGTTTATTAAAAAAAACTGTAACGGCTTCTATTAAATTTTGCTCTACATTGTGCTCGTTTAAGGAATGCCATAGTTCGTCCCCCCCTCACATTGTCAAATGCCTTTTTTAAGTCAATAAAACATAGATGCAAGTCAATGTTTCTCTCAAGGAATGTTTCTATTATTTGTCTAATTGTAAATATGTGGTCTTGCACACTTCTTCCTGGTCTAAATCCACTCTGATGCTCTTTAATGTGATCCTCTACTCTTTTCCTTAGTCTCATTTCCAGAATTCTGGCATACACTTTTCCTGGTACTATGTAGTGATATCCCTCTATTGTTTGAGCATTTCATAGTTGATCCTTTCTTGTGTATCGGTACTACCGTATTCCAGTCGTCTGGCACCTGTTTTGACTTCCATGCTTGTTGACATATTGCATGTAGTAGTTTGTCTGCCTCTCTCCTTGGTTTTTTTAATCATATTTCTGGAGAAACTTGATCTGCTCCTGGGCCTTTCCTAATGTCGCTTCTCTTATAGCTGCTTGGAATTCTTCCATTGAGATATCTACATCTTCAGCGGTGTCATCTGGATTCCTTTTTTAATTTTACTAATTGATATGTACTCCTTGTTTCATATATTCTGGAGGGATTATGTAATTGTTGAAAATACTTTCTCCACATTTTCATGATTTCGCTGTCTCCTTTCATTATTTCTCCTTTGGCGTTCTTAATTGTCGTATTTGGGCATGTTTTGGTCTTTCTGATGCACTTCATTGCTCCCCAGAACAGCTCTTTATTTCCTTGATAGCTTTCTTGGAGTCGTTGTCCAAACTCTTCCCACTGTTCCTATTTTGCTTTCCATACTTCCTCTTTGGCGATAGTTCTTTTACTCACGTAATATATCCTATCCTCTGGTCTCTTTGTTTGCAAGTATCTCTTCCAGGTATCCTTTTTTCTTTGAATTTAGTCTTGACATTTCTCATTCCACCATGCTGTTCTTTTCCTATCTCCTTTAATTTGTTTCCTACCACAGACCTCTTCAGTACAACTGAGTGGTGTTTCTTTATACATTTGTCACTTTTCTTCTATTGTGCTATCCTTTAGATCCATCTGCCTTCCATTGATAAATCTATTTATCCTGGGTTGGTATATCTGTTTTACTATTGGTTTAGTAGATTTCTTGTCTTTCTTTTTCTGTTTGTTTTCTTCAGTTTGTAATCTCATCTTGGCTATCACTAGGTGATGATCACTAAATATTTCTGCTCCTCTCTTTACTCTTGCATCCATTTTACTGTAAAAAAAGAGCTGCTAACTATTTTGTAGTATATGATTGATTTTTCATATCAGTCTTCATTTACTCTTGTATATTTGTGGATATCTTTATGAGGAAAAAATGTGTTAGCTATTTTCCTGTTATTCTTTAGGCAAAAATCTATTAGTCTCTTTCCATTAGGAAAAGTTGTTGTCTCTCCTTCTTTGCCTATTACTCCTCTGATGTTTCTACATTTGCCTACTTCAGCGATCTTTCTAGTAGCTTCTCTTGCCTTTTAGGCAATAGGGATGCCTGCTCCTGCCCTAGCTCTATCTTTGACATCTACTCCTGCTCTAGCTCTATCTTTGACATCTACTCCTGCTCTAGCTCTATCTTTGACATCTACTCCTGCTCTAGCTCTATCTTTGACATCTACTCCTGCTCTAGCTCTATCTTTGACATCTACTCCTGCTCTAGCTCTGTCTTTGACATCTACCCCTGAGAAGATTAAAGTATGATTTTGTCCTACATTTACTATTCCTTGTTCTTTTTTCATTGTGTAATAGCCAAAATGTGTACTTTGAACTTGTCCATTTCTTCAGCTAATTCTAGCTCTTTCTTTTCCATTAATTGCCCTAACATTCCATGTTCCAAAAATCACAGTCCGTGTTCTTTCCCAGAGTCGTATTAGAAAGTTCAAGCTGGTTATATCATCATATGTACTTCTTTGAATCAATTTGGTTTGGATAAGTGGGGATTGCCCCACTATACCCTAGGCAGACGATGGGGCTACGACCTTGAGGCCCCATACGAGGCCTTGTTAATTTATGTCAGGGTTAACTCCCTTATCCTTTGGTTGCTCAAGACCAGCCCGCAAGGCAGCAGGCTTTTATTTTCTGTCAAGGTTAACTCCCTTAGCCTTTGGTCAACCGAGACCCACCTGCAAGGCAGCAGAAGACTCGTAGATGGCGAGATCGCCTAATCCCCGTACATGTGCTTACCTGTCTATTGCCCATTCTACGGATCCACGCAAATATAAATAGACCTCATTGCTCTGAACAACACTTTTTGCACGAAAGAATAATCTATCCTAACAACACATTTTGCACAAAAGAATAATCTATCCTAACAACACCTTTTGCATGAAAGAATAATCTATCTTAACAACACCTTTTGCACGAAAGAATAATCTATCTTAACAACACCTTTTGCACGAAAGAATAATCTATCTTAACAACACCACGAAAAAATAATTTTTACACGAAAGAATAATCTATCTTAACAACACCTTTTACACGAAAGAATAATCTATCTTAACAACACCTTTTGCATGAAAGAATCATCTATCTTAACAACACCTTTTGCACGAAAGAATCATCTATCTTAACAACACCTTTTGCATGAAAGAATAATTTATCCTAACAACACTTTTTGCATGAAAGAATAATCCATCCTGCTCCGCTGCCAAAAAAAAAAAAAAAAGAACACAGAGACAACATGTGTCATTATATGTGCTTTTGGTACACTGATAGTGAGGTGTGCACAGACTGGTGATCTGCACACGGAACCATAGTACATTCGAAACTCTTGCTCAGCTTTAAAGAGCCATAACATTTGAGCTAAAAAAAATCTGGTTTTCAAATTAAGCGTGTACGTTTAAAATGGTCTTGACGTTATGCTATCTTTTTGTATCTGACATTGAACAAGGAATTATCAATTTCGTTTCTTTAATCTATGTAAAACTTAACAAAGCTTCATATATATGTACATTAGAAGCTTTACGGTAATGAAAATACAGTACAATTAATGATATCAAGAAGGCTATGAAAAATCGCTTTTTATGTAGATTTCATGAATTTGAAAGGATGAGAAACTACACACATATTTTGATTTTTCTATGTTTTCCCGTTAAAATTAGGCATAAATGCGTTACCATTTTTGATAACTTAAAATGATTATAGCTGCCACATGTTGATGTGAATCGGATAATAAAATTATTGGTTTCTTAGATTTGTGTTTATAGCTCGTTTTGTCATGAATAAAACGTATTAAATCGTATCGTTGTGAACTCATTAAAAACCCTAGAAACAAATTATGTAAAGTATGCGTTGACATGTGTTCCCTTTGCAATGAACTCGTACATTATAATAGCAATGCTAGGAGACTTCAATTATTCACTCACGTCCACGTGACTCATGCTCATTTCACTGAATGTTGACATTCATGTTAGATTTTTGAGACAGCGGCCTTGTCTTATAACAGTTAGCTAACCTTTCAGTCATTTAAATCTTTGCCTGGAATGAAGTCTAAAATAAAATCATGTTTATAACTATAACTATTTAAAAATCAAAAGGGATGTATTCAATTAGTTTCAAGAGAGGAAGAGAGGGGATGTCTTTTCCATAATACATCCAACCTGGCCAAAAACATGAAATGTTTGGGACTGTCAGGACAATTGTTGTCTCAAAGACAACCTTTCTATGAAACGTTATCAAAATCAAGAAAGATTCAGAAGGAAAATTGCTACCTAAAACATAACCCTTATGTTGTATCATCAACTGTAATCCTCTGTTAATTATATTTATTGAGCCATAAATTCCATATAAACTCACTCAAAACACCGCATAACCATTGTACAACAATATACAATCAAGTTTCTACTCTAACAAACACGTATTGACGTCAATGTGAAATCTGAGTGACTTTTATTGAAAACAATAGGAACGTCATTCAAGTCTACAAAACAAACACCATCGCCCTAAGCTGAGTCGTGACGTCACGTGACTCACTACTACTCATCAGCTACTACACTGAATGTTGACATTCAGCTACTACTGGGTGAAATGTGTCACTGTTCTAGTTGCCACATTATTCAGCTACCTTGTCACTGCTCATTATTCAGCTACTGAGTGAACTGACGTGACATGAAATGACGTGACATTCACTGCTCTAGTCGCCACATTATGCTACTACTGAGTGAAATTCAATACGTCACTGCTCTAGTGGCCACATTGTCCACTGAGTGAAATGAAGTGAATCTATTCAGCTACTACTGAGTGAATGACGTCACTGCTTTAGTCGCCACATTATTCAGCTACTACTGAGTGGTACATGTGTCATATGTCACATTTTTAACTATAATTTTAAAGATCAAAGGGATGTATTATAACTGCTTAGTCGCCACATTATTCAACTACTACTGAAGTGAAATTAAATGATGTCCACTGCTCAGTCATTTAAACTACTGAGTGGAATGAGTCACTGCTCTAGTGGCCAAATAGAACATGAAATGTTTATGAAAGTCATTATTTTATAACTATAACTATTTAAAAGTCAACATGAAATTAAATGATTTATTCAATTAGTTTCAAGAGGAACATGATGGACTGTTTTCCATCAAAATCAACCTGGCCAATTACTGAAGGATGAAATTTGGTCACTGCTTAGGACAATTGCTACTAACTGAAAATTAAATGATGCCACTGTCTCATGCATTCCTAACTGTGAAATCAAAGTTTAAGTCGCCACATTATTCAAACTACTACCAGGTGAAATCAAATGAGTCACTGCTCTAGTCGCACATTATCCTACTGGTGAAACAACTGCCATAAATTCCTATGATAAACTGCTTATCAAATTCAACCATTGTAAGATTCAACTCTGAGTGAAATCAATGTCAAGTTTGCTACTCTAACAATGTCACTGCTCTAGTCGCCACGTATTCAACTGTGAAATCATGATGTCAAGTCGCTTTTATACACTGATGAAATTAAATGATGTCTGCTCTAGTGCCACATTATTCAACTACTGAGTGAAATTAACGTCATTAATGTGAAATCAAAATGTCACTGCTCTAGTAAACATTATTCAGCCAAATTAAAACACCATTGTAAATGAACTGTATATACATTAAGTCAATGATGTAATAGCCCACTATTCAGCTACTACTGAGTGAAATTACAAGTGTCGTTGACCATTATTCAACTGCTACTGAGTGAAATTAAATGATGTCACTGCTCTAGTCGCCACATTTATTCAGTCGCCACTCAAGCTACTACTGAGTGAAAATTAAATGATGTCACTGCTCTAGTCGCCACATTATTCAGGAACTACATTACATGTCACTGCTCTAGTGGTCAGTCGCCACATTATTCGCTACTACTGAGTGAGCTGTCGTGACATCACTGCTCTAGTACTGTTCAGTCGCCACATTATTCAGCTAAAGTGAAACTACTGAGTGAAATGACGTGACATCACTGCTCTAGTCGCCACATTATTCAGCTACTACTGCTCTAGTGAAATGACTGAGTGACATCACTGCTCTAGTGACATTATTCCACTATTAGTGTGGTCACACTATTATTCAGCTACTACTGAGTGAAATGACGTGACATCACTGCTCTAGTAGGCCACATTATTCAGCTACTACTGAGTGAAATGACCTGACATCACTGCTCTAGTGGCCACATTATTCAGCTATTACTGAGTGAAATGACGTGACGTCACTGCTCTAGTGGCCACATTATTCAATTACAGTACTGAGTGCAAATGACCTGTGACGTCACTGCTCTAGTGGCCACATTATTCAGCTGGAGTGAAATCAAATGATGTCACTGCCACACATTATTCAGCTACTACTGAGTGAATGATGACTGCTCGTGACGTCACTGCTCTAGTGTCACTGCTCTAGTCGCCATTATTCAACTACTATTACTGAGTGAAATGACGAAATTAAATGATGTCCTGCTCGTCATTATTCAGCTACTCTAGTGGCCACATTATTCAGCTACTACTGAGTGAAATGACATGATGTCACTGCTCTAGTCGCCACATTAAAACTGAGTGAAAAAAATTCGCTGCTCGAAAAACTGTCACTGCTC
>JAXRKP010001667.1:75000-90000 GCA_037039925.1 Doris montereyensis
TGAGGAAGGGCGGTTTTCCCGAAACTTTTCTGTCTTTGTAACTGTCTCTGTTCTACCTATTAGTCCTTCATATTCAATTTCGTATTTCCTCTCTACAAGAACATACGTGATAGTATAGGTATTCAATACGAACAAGACAAGACTACTAGAACATATGTGATAGTATTCAATACAAGACAAGACTATTAGAAGACAAGACTATTAGAACATATGTGATAGTATGGGTATTCAATAGGAACAAGACAAGACTGTTAGAACATATGTGATAGTATGGGTATTCAATAGGAACAAGACAAGACTATTAGAACATATGTGATAGTATGGGTATTCAATAGGAACAAGACAAGACTATTAGAACATATGTGATAGTATGGGTATTCAATACGAACAAGACAAGACTATTAGAACATATGTGATAGTATGGGTATTCAATAGGAACAAGACAAGACTATTAGAACATATGTGATAGTATGGGTATTCAATAGGAACAAGACAAGACTATTAGAACATATGTGATAGTATGGGTATTCAATGACTATTAGAACATATGTGATAGTATGGGTATTCAATAGGAACAAGACCAGACTATTAGAACATATGTGATAGTATGGGTATTCAATAGGAACAAGACAAGACTACTAGAACATATGTGATAGTATGGGTATTCAATAGGAACAAGACAAGACTATTAGAACATATGTGATAGTATGGGTATTCAATACGTATTCAATACAAGACAAGACTATTAGAACATATGTGATAGTATAGGTATTTCAAGACAATAGACATATGTGATAGTATGGGTATTCAATAGAACAAGACAAGACTATTAGAACATATGTGATAGTATGGGTATTCAATAGGAACAAGACAAGACTATTAGAACATATGTGATAGTATGGGTATTCAATAGGAACAAGACAAGACTATTTGAACATATGTGATAGTATGGGTATTCAATAGGAACAAGACAAGACTATTAGAACATATGTGATAGTATGGGTATTCAATAGGAACAAGACAAGACTATTTGAACATATGTGATAGTATGGGTATTCAATAGGAACAATACCAGACTATTAGAACATATGTGATAGTATGGGTATTCAATAGGAACAAGACAAGACTATTAGAACATATGTATGGGTAAAATACGAACAAGACAAGACTATGTATTCAATAGGAACAAGACAAGACTATTTGATATAAGTAAATAGAACAAGACAAGACTATTTGAACACATGTGATAGTATTCAATAGGAACAAGACAAGACTAAGAACACATGTGATAGTATGGGTATTCAATAGGAACAAGAGACTATTTGAACACATGTGATAGTATGGGTATTCAATAGGAACAAGACTAGACTATTAGAACATATGTGATAGTATGGGGTATTCAATAGGAACAAGACTATTAGAACACTATTAGAACATATGTGATAGTATGGGTATTCAATAGGAACAAGACAAGACTATTAGAACATATGTGATAGTATGGGTATTCAATACGAACAAGACAGAATTTGAACACTATGGTTGAACAAGATATGTGATAGTATGGGTATTCAATAGGAATTCAAGACAAGACTATTAGAACATATGTGATAGTATGGGTATTCAATACAAACAAGACAAGACTATTAGAACATATGTGATAGTATGGGTATTCAATAGGAACAAGACAAAGACTATTAGAACATATGTGATAGTATGGGTATTCAATAGGAACAAGACAAGACTATTTGAACATATGTGATAGTATGGGTATTCAATAGAACAAGACAAGACTAAGAACATAGATGGGTAATAACTATTTGAACATATGTGATAGTATGGGTACTAATACGAACAAGACAGACTATTAGAACTATTTGAACAAGACAGATATTAGAACATATGTGTATGGTATTCAATAGGAACAATACAAACAAGAACAAGACTATTTGAACACATGTGATAGTATGGGTATTCAATACAAAGAACAAGACAAGACTATTTGAACACTATTAGAACATATGTGATAGTATGGGTATTCAAATAGACAAACAAGACAAGATATGGGTATTTGAACACATGTGATAGTATGGGTATTCAATACAAACAAGACAAGACTATTAGAACATATGTGATAGTATGGGTATTCAAATGGAACAAGACAAGACTATTAGAACATATGTGATAGTATGGGTATTCAATAGGAACAAGACAAGAATTTGAACATATCTGATAGTATGGATAAATAGAACAAGACAAGACTATTTGAACACATGTGATAAGAACAAGACAAGACTATTTATGGATAATTAAATAGAACAAGACAAGACTATTTGAACACATGTGATAGTATGGATAAATACGAACAAGACAAGACTATTTGAACACATGTGATAGTATGGATATTCAATACGAACAAGACAAGACTATTTGAACATATGATAGTATGGGTATTCAATACAAACAAGACAAGACTATTTGAACACATGTGATAGTATGGGTAAATACGAACAAGACAAGACTATTTGAACACATGTGATAGTATGGATAAATAAGAACAAGACAAGACTATTAGAACACATGTGATAATATGGGTAAATACGACAAACAAGACTATTAGACATGTGATTTGAACTAACAAGACAAGACTATTAGAATATGTGATAGTATGGGTAAATACTAACAAGGATTATTAGAACAATGTGATAGTATGGATACAATAGAACAAGACAAGACTATTAGAACATATGTGATAGTATGGGTATTCAATAGGAACAAGACAAGACTATTTGAACACATGTGATATGGGTAAATGAACAAGACAAGACTATTAGAACACATGTATAGTGTGGAATACGAACAAGACAAGACTATTAGAACACATGTGACCATATGGTAAATACGAACAAGACAAGACTATTTGAACACATGTGATAGTATAGGTAAATACGAACAAGACAAGACTATTAGAACATATGTGATAGTATGGGTATTCAATAGGAACAAGACAAGACTATTAGAACATATGTGATAGTATGGGTATTCAATAGGAACAAGACAAGACTATTAGAACATATGTGATAGTATGGGTATTCAATAGGAACAAGACCAGACTATTAGAACATATGTGATAGTATGGGTATTCAATAGGAACAAGACAAGACTATTAGAACATATGTGATAGTATGGGTATTCAATAGGAACAAGACTAGACTATTAGAACATATGTGATAGTATGGGTATTCAATAGGAACAAGACCAGACTATTAGAACATATGTGATAGTATGGGTATTCAATAGGAACAAGACAAGACTATTAGAACATATGTGATAGTATGGGTAGTATAGGGTATTCAATAGGAACAAGACAAGACTATTAGAACATATGTGATAGTATGGGTATTCAATAGGAACAAGACAAGACTATTAGAACATATGTGATAGTATGGGTATTCAATAGGAACAAGACAAGACTATTAGAACATATGTAGTATGGGTATTCAATACAAACAAGACCAAACTATTAGAACATATGTGATAGTATGGGTATTCAATAGGAACAAGACAAGACTATTAGAACATATGTGATAGTACAACAAGGTATTAAAACCAATAGTAGGAACAAGACAAGACTATTAGAACATATGGGATAGTATGGGTAGAACAAGACAAGACTATGTGAACATATGTGATAGTATGGGTATTCAATAGGAACAAGACAAGACTATTAGAACATATGTGATATGGGTAAATAGGAACAAGACAAGACTATTGAACACAATAGTATGGGAAAAAGACAAGACTATTAGAACATATGTGATAGTATGGGTATTCAATACAAGACAAACATGGGACAATACTATTAGAACATATGTGATAGTATGGGTATTCAATACAAACAAGACAAGACTATTAGAACATATGTGATAGTATGGGTATTCAATAGGAACAAGACAAGACTACTAGAACATATGTGATAGTATGGATATTCAATAGGAACAAGACAAGACTATTTGAACACATGTGATAGTATGGGTATTCAATAGAAACAAGACAAGACTATTTGAACACATGTGATAACTATGGGATAAATACGAACAAGACAAGACTATTTGAACACATGTGATAGTATGTATTCAATACGAACAAGACAAGACTATTTGAACACATGTGATGAACAAGACAAGACTATTTATGGGTATTCAATACGAACAAGACAAGACTATTTGAACACATGTGATAGTATGGGTATTCAATGGAACAATACAAGACTATTTGAACACATGTGATAGTATGGATAAATACGAACAAGACAAGACTATTAGAACACATGTGATAGTATGGGTAAATACGAACAATACAAGACTATTTGAACACATGTGATAGTATGGATAAATACGAACAAGACAAGACTATTAGAACATATGTGATAGTATGGGTATTCAATAGGAACAAGACAAGACTATTAGAACATATGTGATAGTATGGGTATTCAATAGGAACAAGACAAGACTATTAGAACATATGTGATAGTATGGGTATTCAATAGGAACAAGACAAGACTATTAGAACATATGTGATAGTATGGGTATTCAATAGGAACAAGACAAGACTATTAGAACATATGTGATAGTATGGGTATTCAATACAAGACAAGACAAGACTATTTGAACACAGACATTTGAAAGGGAAGACGTTTATAGACACTGGCCTAAATCAAACTTTACAGAAATGCAAAGTGGAAGACACTCAGTAGGCTATAACATCCATCAAACAGTAAGGCAAGGGACATGTCGGAAGCAAAAAGGAAAGTATATTTAACAATATTAAAGCCTCATAGGAACAACAAAGACGAGACAAATACAAAAAATAGATTGAAAGAAATCCTGGCCACCATTGGGATCGAACCCACGACCTCTGCATTGGCATCATCGCTTCCCCATAGAAAGAAAGCGTGGCACTAACCGAGTTAACTACGTTAACTAACTAACCAACGCCAACTAGCTAGCTCGGTTGGTAGCAAGCTTTCTTTTCATGGCAAGGCGATGGGTGCCGACACTGAGGTCGAGGGTTCAATCCCATGGTGGCCAGGATTTGTTTCTGTCTATTCCTTGTATTTGTCTCGTCTTTGTTCCTATGGGGCTTAATATCATTCCTATAATATACATCGACAGCAACATGGATGCCAGCGATAACTCAGCAACAAACTACCAACGTTTACAATGTATCGGAATTACGAGAATCGGGAGGGAGACGTCAACGGTTGAAAAGGAGACATTGTGTGCAGAAAGTTGACTGGTCGTGGGAGTCTGTTTGGTGAAGTATTGATTCGTACCACCTAGTCTGACACAGCTAGTCTTTAATTTACGTCCATAATATAATTGCTTTCTGTTACAGCACTTTTACAGCTTCCTACATGACACAACAGTATTAGCCGCTATTGGTGTAAAAACATATTTGACCAAGTCAAGATGTTATAATGCACTTCTTGAACCAAACACAATTATTTGTGGAAAAGTGTAAGGACAAACACCCCATTACAAACACCCCCACCCCAATAACAAAACAACAACCACTAACAAATTGCTAATTAATAGAGGCATGACGGTTTAGGAGCTAGACACCAATTTCGATTGAGACATTTTGAGTTGTGAAAAAGATGATAAATTAGCGTATTCCAAACAGTATGTTTGTCTGTCTCTCAGTTTGTCTGTTTATCTGTATGTCCGTCCGTCTGTCTGTCTGTCTGTCTGTCAGCGTAGTCTTCTACCAATTATATGCCTATGATGTGGATTTCCTACACCGTTTATGTTTTAAAACGTTCTACACAATTCTAAAGCTAAATCACATCAAATTCTTCTACATTCTTAATACGAACACTTAAGCACAATGGATGCTGTGTTACAACCAACTATACGAACACTTTAGCACAATGGATGATGTGTTACAACCAACTATACGAACACTTTAGCACAATGGATGATGTTACAACCAACTATACGAACACTTTAGCACAATGGATGCTGTGTTACAACCAGCTATAAGAACACTTTAGCACAATGGATGATGAACACTTGTAATGGATGCTGTTACAACCAGCTATACGAACACTTTAGCACAATGGATGCAATGGATGCTGTGTTACAACCAACTATACGAACACTTTAGCGAACACTTTAGCACAATGGATGCTGTTTACAACCAAAACGAAGCTATACGAACACTTCAGCACAATGGATGATGTGTTACAACCAACTATACGAACACTTTAGGACATGGATGACGTTGCAACCATGGAATGTAACAACCAACTATCCATACAAGGACATCGGCTGGACGATCTCAATTCCCAATGTAATTGTTATGCAAAATAATTGTCAGTGATATATATTTGTATAACCACATAAAATGCCACCCACAATAAAAGAGAAATCGAAGAGACTGATGATGTAATCCAATACTGTAAACTTGTATATATTAAAAAATGGTGAATCCATATTCAAAATGCCTTGTGAATAGAATACAAAAAATGTGCGCACAGCTAGAGGAAGGAGACAATAAGTAAGGAAAGAGAAAATAAAGGAAACCGAAACAAAAGGCAATAAAGTTTCGTTGAATTACCTCCCTAATCTTCCACAATCGCATACAGGGCGGTAAGGCCTTTGAAGCAAAACTAGCTGGGCTATGCTCAATTATTAACGTTTCTGTGCTCTGTGATCCAGCATACGATTCCAGTGTCTTTATAGCCAAATCGATTCAGGAAGATAAACCTTAAGGTCAAGGTGATGGTAAATTCTATTTTGCCTAAATTTCGTAATTTTCAATCATTGACTCGATCGATTTTCCCTTCCAGTAGTACACGGAGTCGTTATCTCGCCTCACTTGTTTGTTCCTCAGACAACTTCGTTATGTTACGGAGATCATGGATGCTTTTTTCAATTTCAAAACCATATGTTATTAATTCAAAACCACAGAAATACATTTCTCCCGATAACAAAAAAGGGACCAAAGAGAAGAAAAAAAACCTAATAAGATTTACAGAAATACAAAGTAACACCAGCGTCAAGAAGATACATGCATATTTTTAAATCATGGAAGTACAAATAAACAAGATGTTTACTGAAATTGACAGAAATAAAAATGATGCCCAATAATAAAACCTCCACTTCATCATAAGATCTCACTTTGCCATCATCACAACTAGATTTACATTAGATTCTCGTTTAAGCCAGGGAAACGTGGAGAAAACCCACGAAATCAAAAAGTAAAAAAATTCAAGAGAAAATAAGCTGCTTTTAAGTTGTTTTTTTTTAAAAGAAGAAAGAAAACAAATAAAAATAAAAAGAAAGATACAATTTTTTTAAAAGATCAGATAGAAGACTTATTTGCACGTTTTTTCCTAAGTCAGATGTTTTTATTCATTTTAGTTTCATTTTATTTTATTTTTTGATCATTTAAAATTCTTGAAACGTCACAATGTGTTTTCAAGTGTAAATTAATGTTTACTTGTTTGAGAAATGTGATCAGAAATATTCTACAAATATATTTTATGAAAGCTATCTAATTATTTCTGCTGCCTATTATTGGAATTGCTAGAAGCCTTTCGAGGACCAGTGCATCCTGACATCCAGTTGGAACCTTCTACCTCATCAACGTGTGAGGCCTTTGGTGGAGAGAAATAAGAAGTTTGTGGGTTTCCCTCTTCAGACAATTACACTGTGTAATTAGTGAAAAGTACCAAGATAGTCACAAATCACAAAATGTGACACATGACACATTACATTGCTCTATCTTTATCGGTGTGGAGTTGTCATCTATTGTTGGTGTGGAGATATCAATGTCATCTATTATCGTTTGTCACTTTTGACATTTATTGCGGTGTTCACCATTTTGTCGCCCAGACAATTTATGTTTTGCTTCACTGTCTTTTTTCTCTGCAACGTTGATCACAACAGCCTTAATTTGTTATTTGAAATTGTTTTCTTCTATTTATTTTTTTCAATTTCTTAGCTTTTGTTTGTTTCTTTGTTTACGTGTTCATTGGCTGTATTTAATTTATCCATCTTGTAGTCCATTCATTCATTTTTTGTCCATTAGACAGGACCTATTTACGATAACAAAAAGTTCTTTGTTCGTAGGTCTGGTATCTTCCTTATCCATTTACTCACTTACCGTTGATTTATTATTTCTTTTACTATATCAGTTTAATAATCCTTTTGACTTTTCGTTTTCATCTCCAAACGTGTGGTTTCCCAAAAGATTACTTAGTTTCTTCACATGATTTTTGTCACAACCACCATCCATGTGTGTCAATATTGAAAGCGGCAATAGATATTTGTGACCAGTGTAGTTCATAATGTAATTAGTCTGAGCACTTTTGTCTTATGATAGCACAAACAACGACAGAGACAGAAAAGAGTGTCTGAGAAAAAAGATAAACAGAGAGAGAAACAGAAAAAAGAGGAAAAGACAGAAAGAGAGAGAACGAGAGAGAGAGAGAGAGAGAGAGAGAGAGAGAGAGAGAGAGAGAGAGAGAGAGAGAGAGAGAGAGAGAGAGAGAGAGAGAGAGAGAGAGAGAGAGAGAGAGAGAGAGAAGGAGAAACAGACAGACAAAAAGACAGACAGACAGACAAACAGACATAACAGACAGACAGACAGAGACAGAGACAGAAACAGAGACAAACAGAGACAGACAGACAGAGACAGAGATAGAGACAGAGACAGAGACATACAGATTAGACAGTCAAACAGACAGGCAGACAGACAGGCAGAGACAGCGACAGAGATAGACACAGAGGACAAAGACAGAGTAAGTGAGAGAGGAGTGAGGAGGAGAAAGACCGACAGACATACACAAAAAGTAATACGTTTTTTCAAGGCCCTAACAGTCAATGGAGTGTAAACTTATCCCAGTTTCTATTGTACAAAGTGGAACAAGTGATAACGATCACCTCTAGGAGAGGACGCTAACCTTTTGCAGGTCTTTACTCCAAAGTTGTTGTTGGTACCTTTGTTCCTGGGTCGAAAAAGGAAAACATGTTCAGTGTCCTTCTCATGAAACACAAACACGGAAGTAGCATAGGGACAACACGGAGGTGCTGACATGCAAAGTATAGGCAAACAGACAGACATGAAGGTAGACAATATAGTTATTTATTGATTGTATAGGTAAGTAGATAGATAGATAGATAGATAGATAGATAGATAGATAGATAGATAGATAGATAGATAGATAGATAGATAGATAGATCGATCGATAGATAGATGGATAGATAAGATAGATAGATAAATAGATAGATAGATAGATAGATAGATAGATAGATAAATAGATAGATAGATAGATGGATAGATAGATAGATAGATAGATGGATAGTAGATAGATTGATATATGGCTATATAGATAAATAGATTTTGCTCGAAATATCTTGTGAAAAATGTTCAACCGTTGGTGGGGCTCAAATCCATGACCTTTTGGTTGAAAGGCCGACACCTTGCCTCTGGAGTACCGAGTGCCCCAGGAAATGAAGAATGAAAAGTTTTGTTCTTTTTTTTTTTTTAAATATAGACGGGCTGAGTGGTGCATTCGTGACATTTCTGTCATGGCTTTAAGTAATAAGGTTGCGTGATGGAAGATCTCATTGGTTTTGGTGAGTTTTTCTCTTTTTCATATCGTCTTTGTGTTTCTCTCCTGCCACGACTTGATTTGATTAGCAGATTCTAATAGGAACATATAATAGAGATGAAGCGAACTTCATTTTTGTGTCTGTGACTGACGACACATGAATTAATGTCGATGTCAATCATGCTATGTTAAATTAATGATCTTGTCTCTACGTGGATACCATGGTGGCTCTATATAACGTGTGGTTTGAGGCTAGACACAGATAGAGTTACAGATTATGTTACACGTCGGGCCAGGTTCGTGATCGAATGTCGAAAGCCTTGTACGCGAAGACCATTTTCAGGGAATGAGTTTCTCTTGGCTGTTTTTCATGTTTTTCGTGCATTCTGATTAGGAAATTCCCTTTCCGTGACTTTTTTAGAAATCATATTATTAGAAATCATATTACTACTAATTATATTACTAGAAATCATATTATTGTTTGCAGTCGTTCACACAGTATGTTTTACCTCAATGCTCAATAGAAATCATATTATTGTTTGCAGTCGTTCACACAATACGTTTTACCTCAATGCTCCATAGAAATCATATTGTTGTTTGCAGTCGTTCACACAGTACGTTTTACCTCAATGCTCCATAGAAATCATATTATTGTTTGCAGTCGTTCACACAATACGTTTTACCTCAATGCTCCATAGAAATCATATTATTGTTTGCAGTCGTTCACACAATACGTTTTACCTCAATGCTCCATAGAAATCATATTATTGTTTGCAGTCGTTCACACCTTTTCAACTTCATGTTTTCAATGCTCCTTATTAGAAATCATATTATTGTTTGCAGTCCAGTGTTCAGTTTTCATGATCGTTAGAAGCGTTTATGGTTTACGTGCCATCCATCTCAATGCTCCATTGAAAACATATTCTGTTTTGCCCTGTTTTCCTCAATGCTCCATAGAAATCATTATTGTTTTCGTTCACACAGGCTGTTTTACCTCAATGCTCCATAGAAATCATATTATTGTTTGTAGTCGTTCATGCAGTACGTTTTACCTCAATGCTCCATAGAAATCATATTATTGTTTGTAAGTACATCTACGTTTTACCTCGATGTTTAGAAATCATATTATTGTTTGTAGTCGTTCACACAGTACGTTTTACCTCAATGCTCCATTTACAAATTAAGATGGATTCTCACCTTTGTAACTTCAAGTTTTTGAATAGCGGCGAAATAAATCCATTATTTCAAGATCTATTATGCTTATTGACCAGGAAAATAATTCCAGTGGATTTAATGAAGTTTTCATGATCGTTAGAAGCATGTTTAAGGTTAAGTTTTTTTATTGCCATCTCAATATCTTGCAAACTCTGCCCCTCCCCTCTCCCCCTCCTCCTGTCTCCATGATATCAAGGACTGATCGACGGAGCTGTTTTAAGTGCATGTCTACGTCAATCATTTATACTGATCAGAATGCATATCCTTTACTTAACTTCTAAAGAAATCATATTTTTCAAGTACATCTACTATACGATGTTTTGAAATCTTCTTGCTTCAATCACCGGCTACGATCAGCAAATGATTTCATGATGATGGTTTGTTTTCTTTTATATATACTAGCTTAGTTAACATGGTACGTAATTTAAACGTAGCCCTTAGAAGAAAAATAAACACTTTTAAGTCTAGGGTTATATCGTGTTCAATGCTAGACAAAAGAAAACACACTGTTCTGATATTAAATCAACTCCGTAAAAATCCCTGATAGAGATCCCGTCAAACTAGCACAGAAACAGAGATCCCGTCAAACTAGCACAGAGACAGAGATCCCGTCAAACTAGCACAGAAATAGAGATCTCGTCAAACCAGCACAAAGACAGAGATCCCGTCAAACTACAGAGATAGAGATCCCGTCAAACTAGCACAGAAATAGAGATCCCGTCAAACCAGCACAGAAATAGAGATCCCGTCAAACTAGCACAGAAATAGAGATACCGTCAAACCAGCACAGAGACAGAGATCCCGTCAAACTAGCACAGAGATAGAGATCCCGTCAAACTAGCACAGAAATAGAGATCCCGTCAAACTAGCACAGAAATAGAGATCTCGTCAAACTAGCACATAGATAGAGATCCCGTCAAACTAGCACATAGTCAAAACCAGAAAATAGAGATCCCGTCAAAATAGAACAGAGATAGAGATCCCGTCAAAATAGAACAGAGATAGAGATCCTGTTCACATAGATAGAGATCCCGTCAAACTAGCACATAGACACAGATCCGTCAAACTAGAACAGATATAGAGTCAAAATAGAAGAGATCCCGTTAAAATAACACATAGATAGAGATCCCGTCAAAAAATAAACATAGATAGAGATCCCGTCAAACTAGCACATAAATAGAGATAGCACATAAAAGAGATCCCGTCAAATAGAACATAAATAGAGATCCCGTTAAAATAGAACAGAGATAGAGATCCCGTCAAAATAACACATAGATGGAGATCCCATTAAAATAACACATAGATAGAGATCCCATTCCATAGATAGAACAGAGACAGAGATCCCGTCAAAATAAACATAGATAACAAACTAGAACAGATAGAGATCCCGTCAAAATAAAATAGAATCCCATTAAAATATTACATAGATAGATCATTAAATGACACATAGATGGAGATCCATTAAAATAACACATAGATAGAGATCCCATCAAAATAGAACAGAGATAGAGATCCCGTCAAAATAGAACAGAGATAGAGATCCCGTCAAAATAGAACAGAGATAGAGATCCCTCCAAACGGTCAAAATAGAACATAGATAGAGATCCCGTCAAAATAGAACAGAACAGAGAGTCAGAGATAGAGATCCGTCAAAATAGAACAGAGATAGAGATCCCGTCAAATCAAAGTCCGTCAAAGAACATAGATAGAGATCCCGTCAAATAGAACATAGATAGAGATCCCGTCAAATTAGAACATAGATAGAGATCCCGTCAAAATAGAACAGAGATAGAGATCCCGTCAAAATAGAACATACATAGAGATCCCGTCAAAATAGCATAGATAGAGATCCGTCAAAATAGAACAGAGATAGAGATCCCGTCAGAATAGCACAGAGATAGAGATCCCGTCAGAATAGCACAGAGATAGAGATCCGTCAAAATAGCACAGAGATAGAGATCCCGTCAAAACTAACACATAGATGGAGATCCTGTCAAAATGGCAGAGAGAGAGATCCCGAGAGAGAGAGAGAGAGAGAGAGAGAGAGAGAGAGAAAAGAGAGAGAGAGAGAGAGAGAGAGAGAGAGAGAGAGAGAGAGAGAGAGAGAGAGAGAGAGAGAGAGAGAGAGAGAGAGAGAGAGAGAGAGAGAGAGAGAGAGAGAGAGAGAGAGAGAGAGAGAGAGAGAGAAAGAGAGGGATCCGGTCAAAATAGCACAGAGATAGACATCCGGTCAAAATAGCACAGAGCTAGAGATCCCGTCAAAATGGCCTCAGAGACATAGATCCCGTCAAAATAGCTCAGAGACAGAGAACTTTGACCATGGCGCACAGAAACAAAAGAAGTTTCAAATTGCAGGCGTTGACATAGTGGATGTAGAGGAACGCACAGAAGCAAAAGAAGTTTTAATTTACAGGCGTTGACATAGTGGATATAGAGGAAGCACAGAAGCAAAAGAAATTTTAATTTGCAGGCGTTGACATGATGGATGTAGAGGAACGCACAGAGGCAAAGGAAGTTTCAATTTGCAGCCGTTGACATATCGGATGTAGAGGAACGTACAGAGGCAAATGAAGTTTCAATTTTGCAGGCGCTGACATAGTAGATGTAGAGGAACGCATCGACAGTGAGTTACGCGTGTGCATATTGTTTATGTTTGCGTTGACGTCACTTCCTCTTTTTCTTTAAATGCCAACTTGGCAACAAATTTATTCAAAGGACATAAATAATTGAGTGAGAGTCAAAATACCCACACAGAGAAACCTAATACCCGTATTATAGAATTACTAGTCTGCCCATTGATGCTAGCCTACAGTCGATTGAACACGAGTAGAGACAAATTCAAACGTGTCTGTTCCCAGGTTTTAATGTTTACTTTTGAAGTTGGCATGTTCAGATCTAAGAACCGGAACTATTTCTGCAGATGAAATGATTTACCATTGTTTCTTTTACTTTGCTCACATCCACCCTGAAGACACTGGGGTTGAAGAAAGCAAGGAGGTCTGGTCTAAAAGGTGAATGTGATTACACAATCGACTGTACTTCCATTATAGGTAGAAGTTAGGGATGTGAGTTGAAAACAAAAACTGCTGATTGTTTCTTTCTGCGTAACTCATAATATTTCTACTATTCACTCTACAGATTGAGGTGTCTCCAATCTTTAGACATCTTGCATACCTTTTAATTACTAGATGATATCAATGTTTCAATTCAATTTATTTCAATTCAATTCATTCAATTCAATTCGATTCAATTCAATTCAATTCAATTCAATTCAATTCAATTCAATTTAATTCAATTCAATTCAATTCAATTCAATTCAATTCAATTCAATTCAATTTTAGTTCAATTCAATTCAATTCAGTTCAATTCAATTCAATTCAATTCAATTCAATTCAATTCAATTCAATTCAATTCAATTAAAAATACTTTAAATCACCCGAAGGATAGTTGTTCATATCATGCATACAATAAAATTACAAGGCACGAAATCTGATAAAAGGTCATCATTCACCAAAACCACTTTCGTACAAAGATTTTGTGTTCATTAAAGTTACACTAAAACTAACAAGAATATTCTAAATTGCACCAACCCGAAATAAGAAGATAAATATTTCATTTCAAATTGCAACTTTTTCATCTCGATTGCATAATCAACAGATAAATCTAGAAACAAAGCAATCAGACATAAAATGTATCGTCATAGGTTGTAACACTATCCTGCGGTCGATGTCTGTGAAATGGAAACGACCGTAGCTGTTTGGAATCGTCGTCATGTTTTAATTCGTGGTCCTATTTTGGAATCGTGGTCATTATTGGAATCGTGGTCATATTTGGAATCGTGGTCATATTTGGAATCGTGGTCATATGTGGAATCGTGGTCATATTTAGAATCGAATGGTCATGTTTGGAATCGTGGTCATATTTGGAATCGTTGTCATATTTGGAATCGTTGTCGTTCGTGGTCATATTTGGAATCGTGGTCATATTTGGAATCGTGGTCATATTTGGAATCGTGGTCATATTTGGAATCGTGGTCATATTTGGAATCGTGGTCATATGTGGAATCGTGGTCATATGTGGAATCGTGGTCATATGTGGAATCGTGGTCATGTTTGGAATCGTGGTCATATGTGGAATCGTGGTCATGTTTGGAATCGTGGTCATAT
>JAXRKP010001667.1:92500-103476 GCA_037039925.1 Doris montereyensis
AGAAGAAGAAGAAGAAGAAGAAGAAGAAGAAGAAGAAGAAGAAGAAGAAGAAGAAGAAGAAGAAGAAGAAGAAGAAAAGAAGAAGAAGAAGAAGAAAAAGAAGAAGAAGAAGAAGAAGAAGAAGAAGAAGAAGAAGAAGAAGAAGAAGAAGAAGAAGAAGAAGAAGAGAAGAAGAAGAAGAAGACGAAGAAGAAGAAGAAGAAGAAGAAGAAGAAGAAGAAGAAGAAGAAGAAGAAGAAGAAGAAGAAGAAGAAGAAGAAGAAGAAGAAGAAGAAGAAGAAGAAGAAGAAGAAGAAGAAGAAGAAGAAGAAGAAGAAGAAGAAGAAGAAGAAGAAGAAAAGAAGAAGAAGAAGAAGAAGAAGAAGAAGAAGAAGAAGAAGAAGAAGAAGAAGAAGAAGAAGAAGAAGAAGAAGAAGAAGAAGAAGAAGAAGAAGAAGAAGAAGAAGAAGAAGAAGAAGAAGAAGAAGAAGAAGAAGAAGAAGAAGAAGAAGAAGAAGAAGAAGAAGAGAAAGAAGAAGTATAACAATTATAATAATAAGAAGAGGAAGAAAATTGATGAGACCTCTAGTCTCACCGGCAATCTTGAGAAATAGGGAAAGAAAGAAAAATTCAACAAAAAACAATGATAAACAAACTCTCTACATTTGGCCTGAATAACATGGCCAACATGTTTTATTGGAAACTTTCGTGTTTTATTATATTGATTGACTTCTTACTGCATTGACAGAAGAGAACATGACAGCACATGCTTTTTAATTCTTTTCTTTCCCCGCCAGCCCCCCCCCTTTCCCGTCTGAGACATTCGATTAGCGTAAAATGAACGGCAATGCATAAACACCTTTGATAGGCTTCTCCATTTTGCTCTACACCAATTCCACACTTCTAGCCACGACAACGAAATACGTCACTTACGGAATTATATTCATATTATCGTGTTGTTTATTCTGTCTTCTGTTTAACTACAGAATCTCGTGTGGCTACATTATGACCATCTCTAATGCTGTGCCCACATTTGAGCATTTTTCCGACGAACAGGGCGCACGTTCAGTCAATGCGTTCGTGCTCAAGTGTGGGCCACTGTCCAAAAAAGCAGCTGTGCACAGAGTTCCGTTCATTCGATGCGTTTATGCCCAAGTGTTGGCCACTATTCAAGAAAACAGCCGTGCACAGAGTCTTCCGTCGCGGCCGGGACATGTAAGACAGGTGCGACCTGTGTGACAAACAAGAAAAAAGAACCCAAAACACGTCCACACCAGAGCATTTTATGCGTTGCGTTTTGTTCGTGCGCCCTGTTCGCTGTAGAAATGCTCAAATGCGGACCGAGGTGTATTGTACTACTATTATTAGCTATGATTGTTTTGCAACACGTTCTTCTACTCAATGTACCAGCAAAGTGTTACGTGAATGGAGTAGCTTTAGTGGTACCCAGGTATGCATGACAGCTAACCAGGTGTTTTTCTCACCCAATAAACTTGTTCATAGGTCTCTCAGTTGGTTCCAGCACGCCAAAGTAAGCATTACGAGAGTACGAGAGCATTCAAAGAACATTGTTTACATGCGATGCGTTTGGCAGTTTAGAAGTGCACCAACGATGAGAGAAAATCTTTAGTAGCTTATTTCTAACAGATGAATAGATTAAGTATGTGCGCAGACAGAACATCAGGGGCGCATGAGCACAGAAACATCATCATGAGCATCATCATCATCATTATCATCATCATCATTATCATCATCATCATCATCATTATCATCATCCTCCTCATCATCATTATCATCATTATCATCATCATCATCATCATCATCATCATCATCATCATCACCATCATCATCTTCATCATCATCATCACCATCATCATCATCTTCATCATCATCATCAGCAGCAGCAGCAGCATCACCAATGCCTGTCACCTTTGTCACAATTAAAGTCCACGAAAAACATGTTCCGCTTTTTTTGCCGTTTGCCATCTTGTTGAGTTCCTTCCATGACATAACCCTTCTTTCAAAGTCCTTTAAAATATCTCCACGTTATTCGCTGCCTTCCATTGCCTTGCTCCTTGTGGGTTTCATTGAACGTGCTCCATTTGTGATGCTAGGGTCTGGTTTTCGGAGGGTATGCCCTAATTTTCCTGGTTTTCGGAGGGCATGCCCTAACCACATCCTGGGTTTCGGAGGGTATGCCCCAACATCCTCCTGGTTTTCGGAGGGTATGCCATAACCACATCCTGGTTTTCGGAGGGTATGCCATAACCACATCCTGGTTTGGGTTTCGGATCATATCATCCATAACCACATCCTGGTTTTCGGAGGGTATGCCCTAACCCCCTCCTGGTTTTCGGAGGGTATGCCGTAACCCCTTCCTGGTTTTCGGAGGGCATGCCCTAACCCCCTCCTGGTTTTCGGAGGGCATGCCCTAATCACCTCCTGGTTTTCGGAGAGTGTGCCCTAATCATCTCCTATTTTTCGGAGGGCATGCCCTAACCACCTCCTGGTTTTTCGGAGAGTATGCCCTGAACATCTCCCAGAGTGTGCCCCCTAACCACCTCCTGGTTTTCGGAGAGTGTGCCCTAACCACCTCCTGGTTTTCGGAGAGTGTGGCCTAATCACCTCTTGGTTTTCGGATAGTGTGCCCTAACCACCTCCTGGTTTTCGGATAGTGTGCCCTAACCACCTCCTGGTTTTCGGAGAGTGTGCCCTAATCACCTCCTATTTTTCGGAGGGCATGCCCTAACCACCTCCTGGTTTTCGGAGGGCATGCCCTAACCACCTCCTGGTTTTCGGAGGGCATGCCCTAACCACCTCCTGGTTTTTCGGAGGGCATGCCCTAACCACCTCCTGGTTTTCGGAGAGTATGCCCTAATCATCTCCTGGTTTTCGGAGAGTGTGCCCTAATCACCTCCTGGTTTTCGGAGAGTGTGCCCTAACCACCTCCTGGTTTTCGGAGACTGTGCCCTAACCACCTCCTGGTTTTTCGGAGACTGTGCCCAAACCACCTCTTGGTTTTCGGAGACTGCCCAAACCACCTCTTGCCCTAACTACCTCCTTTGGTGAGATGAACACTTTTTACAATTAAACGTGACAAAAGCCTAAATAGAAAAAGGTTTTTGACTTTAGAATAATAAGTCCAGACCATTTCACAAATCATAAATAACAACACAATTGCCGAAAAGATCAAAGAATATAAATATTTTAGTATAACTTTTGATGAATTCCTAGAATGGCGGCCACAATCAAGATGGATGCTATGAAGCATTAACAAAAGAATACATTTCATGCAGAAATTGCACATTTTATACATCGATACCTCATTGCTGTCAATGTTCTTTAACACATGCATAATGAATGTATTAACTCTTTGTTTTTTGCATTTCTTCCTTCTTCGTTGAAAGTTCTAGTTTAAATCTAATCGTGTTATTCAAATAAAATTTAATTTTCTCAATGTTTAAATCTAATCGTGTTATTCAAATAGAATTTAATTTTCTCAATGTTTAAATCTAATCGTGTTATTCAAATAAAATTTAATTTTCTCAATGTTTAAATCTAATCGTGTTATTCAAATAGAATTTAATTTTCTCAATGTTTAAATCAAATCGTGTTATTAAAATAGAATTTAATTTTCTCAATGCCTCGTGTTAGTTTAGAAGAACATGTTCATGCCCTGTATCACCTTGAAAACGGTGTTTCCATCAGTTATGTTTCCATCAGTTATGTTTCCATCAGTTATGTTTCCGTCAGTTATGTTTTCATCAGTTACGTTTCCATCACGTGTTATGTTTCCATCAGTTATGTTTCCATCAGTTATGTTTCCATCAGTTATGTTTCCATCAGTTATGTTTCCGTCAGTTATGTTTTCATCAGTTATGTTTCCATCAGTTATGTTTCCATCAGTTATGTTTCCATCAGTTGTGTTTCCAGATATTCAATGTGACCAAGGGAACAATGTCCTTTACAAAGGTGATTCCATCATGTATGTTTCCAGAATAGTCAATGTGACCAAGGGAACAGTGCCAATTACAAAGGTGTTTCCAGGCAACGGAAACTGAGAGATCGTCCTCGAAATGGCAGACCCCAGATCGCAGCCCAAGGTGATGACTGCTACAATTAAAGGGGTCATTTTAGTAGTGTGCAGAAGTCACAATTACATCATTTGGAGAAAAATGACAATAAATAATGGACTTTGGGCACTGTTGGCTTTGGGACTTCCAAATTTCAATCGGTTGTAAACGTGACCTATTTTCATCATATCATTTTCACACTTTTCAGGGGGCATGATTTCCTTTAATTTTCTAGGATTTCCTCTGTCTCGTTTGTCACGAAAATGGACGTAGGCACTCTATTGAAATGACCCCCTTCAATGACATCATAACTGGTCATTTACGGCACCATTTTCAAACGGCTACTTACACTGCCCAACATTTTCGTGGAAACAATGAAATCAGTAGACATACAGTTGGTCGTCGTCTTCATGAGCGCATCGATCAGTGCAACGTTTTTGTTGCTTCCACTATATCATCGACATGGCCGTTTGCAAATAGGCAAAATAATATCCAAACTACCCGGATGAGACGTCAATGAGCTCAGGTCCTTTATTGTTACTGATGAATAAAGATTTGTCTTAATGGTTACTGATGATTAAAGATTTGTCTTTATTGTTACTGATGAATAAAGATGTGTCTTTATTGTTACTGATGAATAAAGATTTGTCTTAATGGTTACTGATAAATATAGATTTGTCTTTATTGTTACTGATGAATAAAGATTTATCTTAATGGTTACTGATGAATAAAGATTTGTCTTTATTGTTACTGAGGAATAACGATTTGTCTTTATTGTTACTGATGAATAATGATTTGTCTTTATTGTTATTGATGAATAAAGATTTGTCTTAATGGTTACTGGTGAATAAAATTTTGTCTTTATTGTTACTGATCAATAAATATTTGTCTTAATGGTTACTGATGAATACAAAATTTGTCTTTATTGTTACTGATGAAGAAAGATTTGTCTTTATTGTTACTGAGGAATAAAGATTTGTCTTTATTGTTACTGATGAATAAAGATTGTCTTTATTGTTACTGATTAATAAAGATATGTCTTTATTGTTACTGATGAACAAAGATTTGTCTTTATTGTTACTGATGAATAAAGATTTGTCTTTATTGTTACTGATGAATAAAGATTTGTCTTTATTGTTACTGATAAACAAAGATGTGTCTTTATTGCTACTGATGAATAAAGATTTGTCTTTATAATTACTGATGAATAAAGATTTGTCTTTAATGTTATTGATGAACAAAGATTTGTCTTTATTGTTACTGATTAATAAAGATATGTCTTTATTGCTGCTGATGAATAAAATGTGGCTGTATTGTTACTGATGAATAAAGATATCTCTTTATTGTTACTGTTGAATAAAGATTTGTTTTTATTGTTATTGATGAATAAATATTTGTCTTTATCGTTACTGATGAATAAAAAATTTGTTTTTATTTTACTTGTATAAAGATATGTCTTTATTGGTGATAAATAAAGATTTGTCTTTATGAATTTCTTAATGGTTACTGATGAATAAAAATGTATCTTTAGTGTTACTGATTTGTCCTTATTGAATGAACAAATTTGTCTTTATTGTTACTGATGAATAAAGATTTGTCTTTATTGTTACTGATGAATAAAGATTTGTCTTTATTGTTACTGATGAATAAAGATTTGTCTTTATTGTTACTGATGAATAAAGATTTGTCTTTATTGTTACTGATGAATAAAGATTTGTATTTATTTTATTGATGTATAAAGATTTGTCTTGATTGCTAATGATCAATAAAGATTTGTCTTATTGTTACTGAAGAATAACAATTTGTCTTTATTGTCACTGATGAACAAAAATTTGTCTTTGGACGATATGAAGGAAGAATTCGATGTTGTCGTCGTTCAACTGAAAGAAGTGAGAAACTCTGTATACATGTGGCGTAAATAGATCGGTTGGTAGCACGCTTTCTTTTCATGCCGAAGCAGAGGTCGCAGCTTCGATCCCCATGGTGGCCAGGATTGTTTTTTGTCGACTACTTTTATATGTCTCGTCCTTGTTCCTATGGGGCTTTAATATTATTCAATGTAATTTCCTTCGCTCACGTTATGGTATGGGTGTAGAATTATCATGGAACGCCTGTCGCACATACAGATGCAAGGTACACAGTAAACATTCTTCAAGCCTATGTTGTTCCGTGTTTGAGGCACCATCAAGGATTTATGGTACAACGTGACAAAGCCCCATCACATAGGGTGACACCACATGAATGGCTCACAAGAAACAACGTCGATGTTTAAAATCCTTGGCCTGCAATGTGCCCAGATCTCAATCCCCTACTGAACACGTGTGGTATATACTTGGACGTGAAATCAATGATATAAACCCCCTACCCCTCAAAATATTGATGGACTGTTCCAAGCAATGTCTGACACATGGAATAACATCCCACAGTGCCAATTCACTTTGTTGATAAACTCAATGGGACAAGAAATAGTGTCTCCCCTTCGCAACCAACAGTATATGTATCATCGCCAACACCACACAATACCACTGCACTGTAGTTGTCAGGCTCGCTGTTAAGCATTCATAGAATTAATGCCTCTGTACTGTAGGGATTTTTGCTTTTTAAAACTTAAACTATGGTGTATACCATATCTTATCTTATTTCACGGAAAACAGATTCAAAATATTCTCAATATCGATTATCCGGTAATAAATTCAAAGAAGTCACTTTATCAGAAGACAGGCGAAAAGCCACTCTCACTATTAAATTTAGAAAATCTTTTGCACCTTTAAGGACCCATTTTAAGAAGAGAATGAGATATTCCTACAATAAAGAGATGAGAGTTTACTTCCTGACATCTGGAAGCAGATTTAGAGGAGGATCATAAATTTTTAATTACAATCCCGGTGACCATTACTAAAGATCTCTCTCTCTCTCTCTCTCTCTCTCTCTCTCTCTCTCTCTCTCTCTCTCTCTCTCTCTCTCTCTCTCTCTCTCTCTCTCTCTCTCTCTCTCTCGCCTAGCGGAGCAAAGCAACAAAGCGGGGAAGATTTGAACCAACTTTGGTCAATCGCCAGAGACCGAAAACAGGGGAGGATCCTGTTAGAAAAAATCACGCAGAGAAAACTGAGGCGGCTTTGTCCGAAGACCAGACGGCGACAGAGCCACAAGTCAAGCAAGTCAACAAACTATCATTTTGATATTCCTTTCGGTGAACTCATCATACAGTTCATGTTTCATTCTCAACGGTGCACATTGAATACATCATATATCTTTCCTCTTCATTAGAGGGTTCTTTACCTGCTAATACATACCACAAAAACCGACATTTGACAATTCACCATGCAATCTGTGGCGCTAAGCTAGATGGTGTACCTGGGGTATTAATGAATGACTGCTAAATGGTCGGCTCTTTGTAATCAACTCGATCACAGTGCCACAAGGTCCTCGTTGTGAGCGGTCAGTGGGTACTCGGGGTGGTACGTGCTTCCTGTCACTCATTCACGCTTCTTTCATATCGCTTCTTCTTGTTCTTCTTCTTGTTCTTCTTCTTGTTTTCTTCTTGTTTTTTTCTCTTCTTCTTCTTCTTCTTCTTCTTCTTCTTCTTCTTCTTCTTCTTCTTCTTCTTCTTCTTCTTCTTCTTCTTCTTCTTCTTCTTCTTCTTCTTCTTCTTCTTCTTCTTCTTCTCTTCTTCTTCTTCTTCTTCTTCTTCTTCTTCTTCTTCTTCTTCTTCTTCTTCTTCTTCTTCTTCTTCTTCTTCTTTCTTCTTCTTCTTCTTCTTCTTCTTCTTCTTCTTCTTCTTCTTCTTCTTCTTCTTCTTCTTCTTCTTCTTCTTCTTCTTCTTCTTCTTCTTCTTCTTCTTCTTCTTCTTCTTCTTCTTCTTCTTCTTCTTCTTCTTCTTCTTCTTCTTCTTCTTCTTCTTCTCTTCTTCTTCTTCTTCTTCTTCTTCTTCTTCTTCTTCTTCTTCTTCTTCTTCTTCTTCTTCTTCTTCTTCTTCTCTTCTTCTTCTTCTTCTTCTTCTTCTCTTCTTCTTCTTCTTCTTCTTCTTCTTCTTCTTCTTCTTCTTCTTCTTCTTCTTCTTCTTCTTCTTCTTCTTCTTCTTCTTCTTCTTCTTCTTCTTCTTCTTCTTCTTCTTCTTCTTCTTCTTTCTTCTTCTTCTTTCTTCTTCTTCTTCTTCTTCTTCTTCTTCTTCTTCTTCTTCTTCTTCTTCTTCTTCTTCTTCTTCTTCTTCTTCTTCTTCTTCTTCTTCTTCTTCTTCTTTTTTCTTCTTCTTCTTCTTCTTCTTCTTCTTCTTCTTCTTCTTCTTCTTTCTTCTTCTTCTTCTTCTTCTTCTTCTTCTTCTTCTTCTTCTTCTTCTTCTTCTTCTTCTTCTTCTTCTTCTCTTCTTCTTCTTCTTCTTCTTCTTCTTCTTCTTCTTCTTCTTCTTCTTCTTCTTCTTCTTCTTGACTTCTTCTTCTTCTTCTTCTTCTTCTTCTTCTTCTTCTTCTTCTTCTTCTTCTTCCTTCTTCTTCTTCTTCTGGTCTTCTACTTCTTCTTCTTCTTCTTCTTCTTCACCCTTCTTCTTCTTCTTCTTGTTCTTCTTCTTCTTACCACTGCTTCTTTGTCAAACATTTAGACCCCTGTTTCTGACTTTGTTAACTGGTCTTACCACTGTTACATACGTGATCATCCCTTTGACCTTGTTAGCTGGTCTTACCACTGTTACATACGTCATCACCCTGTGACTTTGTTAGCTGGTCTTACTACTGTTACATACGTCATGACCCCTGTGACTTTGTTAGCTGTTCTTACCACTGTTACATACGTCATCACCCTGTGACTTTGTTAGCTGGTCTTACTACTGTTACATACGTCATCACTCCTGTGACTTTGTTAGCTGTTCTTACCACTGTTACATACGTCATCACCCCTGTGACTTTGTTAACTGGTCTTACTACTGTTACATACGTCATGACCCCTGTGACTTTGTTAGCTGGTCTTACCACTGTTACATACGTCATCACCCCTGTGACTTTGTTAGCTGGTCTTACTACTGTTACATACGTCATGACCCCTGTGACTTTGTTAGCTGTTCTTACCACTGTTACATACGTCATGACCCCTGTGACTTTGTTAGCTGTTCTTACCACTGTTACATACGTCATGACCCCGTGACTTTGTTAGCTGTCTTTACTACTGTTACATACGTCATGACCCCTGTGACTTTGTTAGCTGGTCTTACTACTGTTACATACGTCATGACCCCTGTGACTTTGTTAGCTGGTCTTACTACTGTTACATACGTCATGACCCCTGTGACTTTGTTAGCTTGTCTTACTACTGTTACATACGTCATCACCCCTGTGACTTTGTTAGCTGGTCTTACCACTGTTACATACGTCATCACCCCTGTGACTTTGTTAGCTGTTCTTACAACTGTTACATACGTCATCACCCCTGTGACTTTGTTAGCTGTTCTTACCACTGTTGCATACGTCATCTTCCCTTTGACCTTGTTAGCTTGTCTTACCACTGTTACATACGTCACCACCCCTGTGACTTTGTTAGCTGATCTTCCACTTACATACGTCATCGCCCCTGTGACTTTGTTAGCTGTTCTTACCACTGTTACATACGTCATCACCCCTGTGACTTTGACTGTTCTTACCACTGTTACATACGTCATCACCCCTGTGACCTTGTTAGCTTGTCTTACCACTGTTACATACGTCATCTTCCCTTTGACCTTGTTAGCTGTTCTTACCACTGTTACATACGTCATCTTCCCTTTGACCTTGTTAGCTTGTCTTACCACTGTTACATACGTCATCTTCCTTTGACCTTGTTAGCTGTTCTTACCACTGTTACATACGTCATCTTCCCTTTGACCTTGTTAGCTTGTCTTACCACTGTTACATACGTCATCATCCCTTTGACCTTGCTAGCTTGTCTTACCACTGTTACATACGTCATCTTCCCTTTGACCTTGTTAGCTTGTCTTACCACTGTTACATACGTCATCTTCCCTTTGACCTTGTTAGATGTTCTCACTGTTATACGTCATCTTCCCTTTGACCTTGTTAGATGTTCTCACCACTGTAACATACGTCATCATCCCTTGGACCTTGTTAGCTTGTTCTTACCACTGTTACATACGTCATCTTCCCTTTGACCTTGTTAGATGTTCTCACCACTGTTACATACGTCATCTTCCTTTGACCTTGTTAGATGTTCTCACCACTGTTACATACGTCATCTTCCTTTGACCTTGTTAGATGTTCTCACCACTGTTACATACGTCATCGTTCCTTTGACCTTGTTAGATGTTCTCACCACTGTTACATACGTCATCTTTCCTCCTTGTTAGATGTTCTCACCACTGTTACATACGTCATCTTTCCTTTGACCTAATAGATGTTCTCACCACTGTTACATACGTCATCTTTCCTTTGACCTAATAGATGTTCTCACCACTGTTACATACGTCATCTTTCCTTTGACCTAATAGATGTTCTCACCACTGTTACATACGTCATCTTTCCTTTGACCTAATAGATGTTCTCACCACTGTTACATCTCCTTTACTAATAGATGTTCTCATCTTTCCTTTGACCTAATAGATGTTCTCACCACTGTTACATACGTCATCACTCCTTTGATAATAGATGTTCTCTCACTGTTACATGCGTCATACTCCTTTGACCTAATAGATGTTCTCACCACTGTTACATACGTCATCACTCCTTTGTTCCTTATTCATCCTCCTGGTTTTCACGTTTATATACGTCATCATCTTTGTTCGAACAATTTCTCCTAATACACCGTGGGATCACCACTTGGGCTGGAAAGGGTAAATGACAATAAAACACAAACAACAACTCATACATCGTTAATTAAAGTCCCATACTCGTTTTTAAGACGTTGATAACCTTGATTTGTAGTTGGATGTTAAGAACATAGTTACGT
>JAXRKP010001668.1:0-7500 GCA_037039925.1 Doris montereyensis
CTCTCTCTCTCTGTTCTTATTTCCGTGTCTATTTTTCGTTTCCTTCCTCCATCACTGTCAAAGTTCGTCGCACTTGTTTATTCTTTTTGAAAGCCTTCTTCCCACTAGCTAACGAATCTATCTGTCTCTTTCAATATCGCCTTACTGTCTTTTTATTTATCGTTTCATGGTTATCTTCTTTCACAATATGTATTTTTTCTCTCTTCACACACACAGAAGGAAAATGTATTGATTATGACATCCCTCGTTACAATTTATGCATTTTTGCAGCAATTTCAAAAGCAAACAAACGAGAAAACTATTTGAGTTAAAGCGTGAGCAAGAAAGATACCATATTATGGAAGATGGAACATAAATAACCCCTCGAAAGAGGAGCAATGAGGAGCAATTTTGTTCGAGAAGCACAGACTCTATACTTATGTGTCCAGACGCTTTGAATGGTCAAATTCATCGCACGAGAGCAAAAGACCAAATCCATATATTGAACCAACAGCGTTTGATTCAGGAAATTGCGGTCGATTTCTAAGCAGAGATTTTTAAAAGAAAGTCACGTCTTACAGTCCATTCGCAATATTTCTCTGGATTTTTATGAAGTGCTTCAAAATATGTAGTTTGTTTGTTCTTCTTCTTATTTTTTTTCTTTTGGCTTGACTCATTATCAAGTGCATTAGTGCATCGTTCTGAGTACCTAAGAAAAGCAATGACTTACTCCTGTGCTCTCTTTCTCCGTTACCTCAAGGCAAAAAGCAATGTCACACCTTAATGGCAACTTCTTGTATGATTGAACTGAATAAGGAGATGCTACGCGAAACGTTTATCTTGAATTAACAAGAGACATTAAGTCGTTTCTGTTGCCTGGGGTAATAAATGCATTAATTCTCGTGTTTACAGAACAATTTTATCTGTTGATTTAACGATAAAAGATAAAGATGGATTTATGGTCCATATCCCCATACAAGTACAGGCTCGCCGCCTGTACATAATTTGTCCCCCAGCAGGCCATTAATTTTCATTCAAGTCCTTCTCAACTCCCGGGGGATCCTTCAGTACACAAGCCTGTTAGCATTTTCATAATGACGCTCTGACAAGATATTTCTCTATCTATAGCTGGGTACTCATTCGCACCTGAGTCAAGTGAGGAAAGTAGAGTGAAGTACCTTTCTAAGAGTATAAAGTTGTAGGGAGAAAAACCAACACCTGTGCCAGACGTGGGATTTGAACCCAGTATCGTCGTGATTACAAGCTCACAACACTGCGGTTCAGCTAAAACACCATGCATGCAAATATGGCGCAAATAGATATGGCACTAATCAAGTTCCAGCTGAAACATTTTATGGAAGTTATGTACGATGACAGATTAGTGAAGGAAATGGCATTGAATGATATTAAAGCCCCATAGTGACAAAAAGACGAGACAAATACAAGGAAAAGACAGACACAAATTCTTACCACCATGGGTATCGAACCCGCTACCTCTGCTTCGGCCCTCGTCGCCTCGCCATGAAAAGGAAGCGTGCTACCAACCGACGAGCTAACTACACTCCTTGTAGTTGGTAAGTTAGCTCAGTTGGTAGCATGGCGAGGTGAGGATGCCGACGCATAGGTCGCTTGTTCGATTCTCATGGTGGCAAGGATTTTCTATCTTTTCTTTGTATTTTCTTGTCTTTGTTCGTATGGGGCTTTAATATTATTCAATGTCAATTTCCTTCCCCTTCGGCATGTCTCTTGCCTCACTGTTTGTGTGTACGATGACATATTAATATGACGGTCTGGATTGAAGAAACCCCCCACCCCCGCACACACACACTTAATGTGATATTAGAATAGTAACACTCTCATACAATATTATGTATGAACATAAAATATCATTGACGTTTTAAAGGATAGTACCACCAAGGTCCATACGCACAATGCGTATGATAGCACAGGAATAAAGTATACATATTATTATAACACATGTATATTAAACTCTCGCCACACACACAAACACACACAAACACGTACACACACACACATGCATGTGTATGCACACACCCACACATAAACACACACACACACATATAATATTATATATTATATTATGATGATACAGTGTGCACGATTTTGAACTTTCCATGAACAGTATATAAAGTAAAAGCTGCTTCGTGTTAACTTCCTGCCTTACAGGCAAACATTGTTTTTAATTTGAGTGATGATTTATTCGTGCTTGACGATGACTCATATTTATTTCCCCCAAAACTCCCGGGTGGGGGGGGGGTAGGAGGGAGGGGTTGTCGTCGTGCCGTTTTAACGAGGTAGATACCTAATGGATACTTCTTTGGTGGGCGGGGGGGGGGGGGGGGGGGGTAGCCAAATGCGAGCATAAAAAGAAATGGCTAAACAAGCGGGTTTATGATTAAATTTCAGTGGTCGCTTTTGGCTCCTCTGATATGTTTTGTCACCATCCATCATTCTCATCATCGATCTCATCCTTCTCTCCATCTCAACCAGTCCGTCATTCCTTGCATCTGTTCTCTAATAACAAACTGTAAAATCTTTTTATTATTTGGGATAGCTGTCTCTGTTTGTTTATGGAAAAGAGGCGCGATGATATATGGGGCGATCTAATATAATATATACTGTGAGACAAAACACAACGCAAGAAATGTATTCTCTTTAACTCATTTGGGATTTCCTCCCGTTTGAAGTTTTTAAGCCTTATCTTTTGTAAAAAGCCACATATGTGAGTATATAGCATTTTTAAAAAAATGCGACTCTCTTGATAACAACATACCATAACATAACAAAGGGATTTATATTGCACCCTATCACCAAAGCCTCAAATCACTTTCCATGATATTATCATACATGGGAAAACATGGATCAAAGGAAATAATCATGCAAGAGGTGACTGGATATATAAGTAAATATATATATTACAAGTTAAAATCGAGTATAAAAACAATTACGGTAATTCTAAGAATGAATTGGAACACAAAATACGTGGTGAATATTATGACATAATATTGGAATTAATCATTATAATTCTCTACATGGAAACGTATTGAACAGATGAGTTTTTAAAAACCTGGTATCATCTCCTGCAAAAGCTTGAATGGAAACCCGAACAGGGAAACGAACGAAGAAGAGGTAAACCAGAATCCACATAGAGAAGAGATGCGGACATGAACCTGATAAAGATGGAACGTGGAGTCGGAAGATGGAGGGTGGAGACAATAGCCCACAGGATAGAGGAAGATGGAGGGCTCTACTTGGTGGAGACAATAGCCCACAGGATAGAGGAAGATGGAGGGCTCTACTTGGTGGAGACAATAGCCCACAGGATAGAGGAAGATGGAGGGCTCTACTTGGTGGAGACAATAGCCCACATGATAGAGGAAGATGGAGGGCTCTACTGGAGACAATATCCCACAGGATGGTGGCCAGTACCCACAACCAAGGTGGAACGGTTGATAATGGTCATCATCTTCTGCCAGTCTCACTGATGATGGAAGCTCCACTTCTTAAACTGTCCGTCATTAGCTATAACGTGGGTTGAACTTTTGAATGTAACCTTAAAAACATCTATTATTTTAACTGCCAGCGGATTTTAAGCTGCGGGTTAAAGATAAACACACCCATGCAAGATAGGTTTAACTTGTACATTCACACGACATACCATACAAACAAATTATTTCAGATATTTTTTTTAGAGAGACAAACAACTAAATCATCCACCCCACTACCACCACTGAACAGCCCTCTCACCACATAAAACAAAAAAACCGAAATAAAAATCCTTGCAGAAATTCAAATTCAGGACTTCCGGTTTGCGGGGCTAATGCTGAATTTTGCATGCACGCATTGTCACGATGAGTTGAAGAGCTTTTGGTTTGATGGCAAGTTCGGATGCGCAACATAATGTAATCACTTCTTTCGCACAGCTCTCTAGGTAGCCTTTCTCAAGCTCACTGTTTTGCCACTTGACTCACGATGTACTTTCAGAATATGACTTTACTAAAGAATGCTGATGCAATGCTTGTATAAAAACTATGCACAATGTTAGCCTGATCTTTGGATTTTAAATTTCTTTTCCTTTTATCTTAGAACATCGGTCGGTGTGATCTACAACCGACTCTAAACAGCGGTTCATCCTAGTTCATTGTCATAAAGATAACCCAGAGTAGCATCCCTTTTACACTGGTCAGTAATAGCCTACGTTAGATAATTGACATTCAGATGAACTCGCTGTTAAGTCCATTCAATGCAACAGGCCTAGCTTAATTATCTTTCCATTACCAACAACCAATTCTGATAGCATCAAGCCATGAACTCCACTGCGTGCAAAAGCTTTATAAAGCAAAATTCCTTCCAGCCGCCATTTGATTGCCATCTCTGGCATTGACATACAATGACCTGCGCAGTGCGCAGTGCGCAATGCGGAATGATGGATATTAATCGTCAGTTTTTGTCTCCCTTTGATTTATTGGACATGGATCATCTATCCACATTGATTTGAAATGAAGGTGTCACGTCACGTGTTCATATTATTACATCCAATTATCGAATGGAATAATTATATTTGCCTTCATCTTGACCTTGAGAATGCGTGTGTATCCAATGTCATCACGTTCCACGATGGCCAGGATATCAATTATTTCGTAGGTGACAGCTTGGATTGACGTGATTCAGATTTCTTCGTCCTTTTTGTCTTCTATGTCTACAAGGACAATGAGCGGATATAATGTCAATAATGATTCACATAGCCGAGACGGAAGTGGCCTTTGAACCTGAATTATTTCGTGCGTTTCGTATGAAGAAACCATTGGGAAATTCCCAACAACATTATATAGACTAGACAAATTAAATACAATGTTGATAAACGAACAAGTTGCTAGAAAGGTTTTCCCCCTTCCACAAGACAGTAAACAACCTTGTTTTCTAGAGTGGGCTAAGCGATATTTGGCATTGAAAGGAGGATTCCTCTCACCCAATGCAACTATGGGTTTCCCCTGAGTCACCAAAGAATTAAGCGGAAGGCATCCGCCAACTAAAGAATGTAAGCGGCAATGGGTGCCGTTTCAAGGGCTCTCTCGGAGCCTTCTAGACAAGACAAGACAAGACAGAAAATTTGAAAATGAGCTTCACTGGTAATTATACTGACAATAGGGTAAATCTACTCGTACATACATACAGTCCTTGGTTTACAATATACAAAGATACACACATTTGTGAATACATATATGCGTGAATCAAGGACTAATGTAAGAAAGGACATCAGGGTTTAATTTCTGAATTCGCTAGCAGAGGCGAGTGTATTGAACACAAAATGCATAGTTGATTTAAATTGATCATAATTTCTGGGACTATTTACTTCATTAAAACATATCATTATAGGAATATGGTTAACAATGGTATTTTTCAGCAAAAATAAAATCTTAATTCAATGAAACCTCTGTACTAGACCCCAATATATACAATCCCGCCGGAGTTTTCAACAAAAGCAGCAGCTTCTTTCAATATATTAAATTGGTACTTTATGCACAGGGGTCACAGAAACCATGACACTAGGTCCACCGTGTAAGCATTTCACCATAAGACAGAGCATAGAGGTTGCCTTTGAATCGGGGTTATTTTTAGCTAACCCGTTTAAAACACCACCAGAATAAGCCACTGTTGGACGAATCTTAACCTTGTACATTCTTCTGCACATCATTTGTTTTAAAAATGTTTTCCCCAACACTTGGTTAGTTTTTCATGCACCACAAATTCACGAAGTTGAGCATATTTACAATTCGGAAAAGATTCAAGGTCAAAACAATAATCGAGAAGTTTTATGACACACAACAGTTGCAACTGCCTTGTGATAAAGTTAAGTTTTTTTGCCTTGTCAGCATCAGTAAATCTGAATGATTGGGACTGAAGAATCGTTTCCACTTTTTCAATCACACTAGTCACACTAAGATTAGCTAGCCAACCCATTGTTTTGATTCATAATTTACCTAACGCACACTAATCCCTTTCTTAAAACCCTGGTTAACTCAATGTGTTTTATCATTAACAATTATTGAAATGAAAATCCTTTGTCATGAACACATGCAAATTTATCTTCTGATCGAGATATCATCAGCCTATCATATTATTATTTTCTTTGTAATTCTTTGTCAAGGGCAAAATTAGAAAAAGAACTGACCTTGTCTTTCTTTAGAAAATATTTAAGTTGTTGGTCTTCAGCCTTTGGGCGACGATGCTTTGGCTTTGGTGTTGGTAAACACGAAGTTGGAACATTAAAAACAGATGGTGCACATGCCGGTCTAGAATGGCCTCCAGGTACGGTAGCTTTATCATTTTAATATTTTCAGGCAATGCCTTTCATAGATGAAAAATTAGACGGTTCGATAACAAAGTCTTTACGTGGAGGTAACACATCCAACCATGCTTGTTTTTCACATTCATCTTTGGGTAACCGAAACACACGACACTTGTTAGATTCATCGGCGAAATATGACAATAAATGACAACTCCACTAATAAAGACAGAACAAACACGTGACGTTTCGGGTATAACCCTTCGTCAGACAACAAACGAGAAATATCTAGAATCTCCTCACAGTATCAAATGCCTTTTCTAAGTCAATAAAACACAGGTGCAAGTCAATGTTTCTCTCAAGAATCTTTTATTATTATTTGTCTAATTGTAAATATGTGATCTTGTACACTTCTTCCTGGTCTAAATCCACTCTGCTGTTCTTCAATCTGATCCTCTACTCTTTTCCTTAGTCTCATTTCCAGAATCTGGCATACACTTTGCCTGATACGCTACGTAGTGATATCCCTCTATAGTTTGAGCATTCCATAGTTGATCCTTTCTTGTGTATTGCTACTACAGTTCCCTTTTTCCAGTCGTCTGGCACCTGTTTGGACTTACATGTTTGTTGACATATTGCATGTAGTAGTTTGTCTGCCTCGCTACCTTGGTTTTTAATCATTTCTGGATAAACTTGATCTGCTCCTGGGGCTTTTCCTAATTTCACTTTTCTTATAGCTGTTTGAAGTTCTTCCATTGAGATATCTACATCTTCAGCTGTCTCATCTCCATTACTTGTTACTCTTAATAATTGATCTGTACTCCTTGTTTCATATGCTCTGGAAGGATTATGCAATAGTTGAAAATACTTTTTCCACGTTTCCATGATTTCGCTGTCTCCTTTCATTATTTCTCCGTTGACGTTCTTAATTTGTCGTATTGGGCATGTTTTGGTCTTTCTCATGCTCTTCATTGCTCCCTAGAACAACTTTTGATTTCCTCGATAGCTTTCTTGAAGTCTTTGTCAAACTCTTCCCACTGTTCCTGTTTTGCTTTCCTTACTTCCTCTTTTACGATAGTTCTTTTACTCACGTAATCTATCCTATCCTCTGCTCTCTTTGTTTGCAAATATTTCTTCCAGACATCTTTCTTTCTTTGATCTTAGTTTTGACATTCTCATTCCACCATGCTGTCCTTTTCCAATCTCCTTTATTT
>JAXRKP010001668.1:15000-25000 GCA_037039925.1 Doris montereyensis
AAATCCAAGTTATAGCTTATAATATGTACTCTAGAAAGTATGAGGGAGAGGAGGAAAGAAAAATATAACCCATCGATGTCAAAAACGATAGAAAGATGATAGGCTGGGTGATGATTGATTGATTGATTAAAATTGACCGATTAACTGACAAAAGCAGTGAAAGGGAGCGAGACAGAGATAGGCGTACACATGTATAATAAATGCATCGCTTCGTGTTATGGATATCACAACGAATGAATTAATGATTATGCGATGTTGTGACGAGATATTCTATTCATCCGCTTTCAGGGTGAGGATAATGAGAGGTATGTTATAATTGAAACAAATTAAGAAGCAAAAACAGTTTTTCAGCCTTTAAAATCCTGTAGTCCTGTTCTCCCTAGCTTTTTTTCCCAATTTAAATAATGATTTATTCTCTCTCTCTCTCTCTCTCTCTCTCTCTCTCTCTCTCTCTCTCTCTCTCTCTCTCTCTCTCTCTCTCTCTCTCTCTCTCTCTCTCTCTCTCTCTCTCTCTCTCTCTCTCTCTCTCTCTCTCTCTTTCTCTCTCTCTTTCTCTCCTCTCTCCTCCCTCTCTCCCTCCCTCTCCTCCTCTCCTCTCTCCCCTCTCTCTCTCTCTCTCTCTCTCCCTCTCTCTCTCTCTCTCTCTCTCTCTCTCTCTCTCTCTCTCTCTTCTCTCTCTCTCTCTCTCTCTCTCTCTCTCTCTCTCTCTCTTCTCTCCTGGGTAAGTCCCATCATAAATCGTGTTAGTTATTATACTGCTGGTGGTATTTTATTTAGCGAGGCAAAGTTACAACAACAAAAAAGGGAATGAAATTATCGATCGGAGCACATGAATAAGACAAAAACCAACAGAAAAATGTGATTGCTCTACGAGACCAACAGGTCGTGATTTTAGATTCTATTTCCGAGAGTCTCGAGCCAATGATCCGATGTAACCCCACGGGAGAAGGGGACACAATTCTCAGACGTGACCAAAAGACTGTTTCGTCTGATGGTATTATCTGCCTTGTGGCTTCTATGACTTGTTTACAGCTCAAATAGAATGACGCAAGACTTCCATTATCTAGGGGAGTCGATGTAAAGATTAGCTATTGTCGTGAAACCCATTAAATCAAGCCTATGAATTCATCCACCCACAATAAATAGGGGGGAAAAACGGGCACATGCTTACACTATCTATCTTTCTGGATAACTAGATAGCCAGACCGCAGATAGACATACAGGCATATACACACAAACACACACGCACACATACACATACACACATAAACACACACGTGTATACTATATATCTCTCAGGTTGACAGGTAGACGTATTGTGGTGTCTTAATTAAACATTAAAGATGTCTTTGCTGTTTACTTGGCAGTCTGAGCACACACAACAATATATATACTACCAAAAAAAAAAGGTCACCGAAGTTGTGGAGGGGGTAATCTATTTAAAAAACCCAAAAAAACCTAATAATAAGGAGCCTCCAAAGCGCATAAACTTTTGTATACCAAAGTGCGTATATTTAAAAATTAAAAATAGAAAAAACGAAAAAGCCCAATTTGCAAGTTTATGTTACGCTCTAGTCACCACACTAAATAAAAGAGGTTACATATAAAAGACAAACTTTTAATGTCACTAAACTATTAATTTCACTCAGTTACATATTTTGATTTAAGTTGTAAATCAGGAAATCGCCATGAATAGTTAAAGTATAAAAAGTCAACCAAGGTAATAAATGGTATTGTTCTATCTGAAGTTACACAGTATACGTCTGTGAACATTCTTTTCCACCACCCCAACCCTCCCCCCCCCAACCCGCTCACCTCTTATCCTGCCATCCCAATCTCCTTAATTAAAATAGTATCTTCTGTCAATCCGGGCAGTGAACAGGTAAGCACCTGTACAGGGAGTAGATGATCCCGCCCTCCACGAGTCTCCTGCTGCCTTGCAGGCAGGTCTTGGCTGACCAAAGGCTAAGGGAGTTAACCCTGAAAAAAAACAACCTGCTTCCTTGCAGGCCGGTCTAGACTGACCAAAGGCTAAGGGAGTTAACCCTGACAGAAAATAACAAGGCCTGGTAAGAAGGCTCAAGGTAGCAGCCCCACCATCTACCTAGGGTACAGTGGGCTTATCCCCTGCTTATCCAAAACAACATGATTCAAAGTAATATATACAATGATATACCCGGCTTGAACTTTCGAAGACGACTCTGGAAAAGAACACGGACTGTGATTTTTGGAATATGGAATGTTAGGGCAATTAATGGAAAGGAGTAAGAATTAGCTGAAGAAATGGAAAAATTCAAAGTAGACATTTTGGCTATTACAGAGACAAAGAAAAAAGGACAAGGAATAGAACATGTAGGACCAAATTATACTTTAATCTTCTCATGAGTAGATGTCAAAGATAGAGCTAGAGCAGGAGTAAGCCTCCTAATACATAAAAGGCAAGAAATGCTACTAGAAAGTTGGAAATTTGTAAGCCCACGGTTATTAGAGGTAAATATTAAACCAAAAGGAAGAGAAATTAAATTATTAATAGTTTATGGACCAAACGAAGATGCCACCAAAGAAGAAAAAAAGATATCTTCAAAAATAATTTACAAATAGCTGCAGAGAATCTCAAACCCAAACAGGAGTTAATGGTTTTATGAGATTTAAACGCTAGAGTAGGCAACAATGTAAAAACATTAGTAGAAGTAATAGGTAAAGAAGGAGAGACAACAACTTCTCCAAATGGAGAGAGACTAACATATTTTTGCCTAAAGAATAACATGAAAATAGCTAACATATTTTTCCTCATAGAGATATCCACAAATATACAAGAGTAAATGAAGACAGATGTGAAAAGTCAATCATAGACTACATAATAGTTAGCAATTCTCTATTTTACAGTACAATGGATGCTAGAGTAAGCAGAGGAGCTGAAATATTTAGTGATCATCACCTAGGGATAGCCAAAATGAGATTATTAACTGAAGAAAACAAACAGAAAAGGAAAGAGAAGAAATCTACTAAACTCAAAATAGAAGAACTAAATAAACCAATAGTAAAACAGATATACCAATCCAGGATAAAAAGATATATCAGTGAAAGGCAGATGGATCTGAAGGAAAGCACACTAGAAGAAAAGTGGCAAATATATAAAGGAAACACTCCTCAGTTGTACTGCAGAGGTCTGTGGTAGAAAACAAATTAAAGGAGATATGAAAAGAACAGCATGGTGGAATGAGAATGTCAAGACAAAAAATCAAAGAAAAGAAGGATGCCTGGAAGAAATACTTGCAAACAAAGAGACCAGAGGATAGGATAGATTACGTGAGTAAAAGAACTATCGCCAAAGAGGAAGTTAGGAAAGCAAAACAGGAACAGTGGGAAGAGTTTGGACAAAGACAATGTGAAGAGCATGAGAAAGACCAAAGCATGCCCAATACGACAAATTAAGAACGTCAAAGGAGAAATAATGAAAGGAGACAGCGAAATCATGGAAACGTGGAGCAAGTATTTTCAACAATTACATTATCCTCCAGAACATATGAAACAAGGAGTACAGATCAATTAGTAAGAGTAACAAGTAATCGAGATGAGACAGCTGAAGATGTAGATATCTCAATGGAAGAACTTCAAACAGCTATAAGAAAAGTGAAATTAGGAAAAGCCCTCAGGTGCAGATCAAGTTTATCCAGAAATGATTAAAAACCAAGGAGAGAGGCAGACAAACTACTACATGCAATATGTCAACAAGCATGGAAGTCCAAACAGGTGCCAGACGACTGGAATAAGGGAACGGTAGTACCAATACATAAGAAAGGATCAACTATGGAATGCTCAAACTATAGAGGGATATCACTACTTAGCGTACCAGGAAAAGTGTATGCCAGATTCTGGAAATGAGACTAAGGAAAAGAGTAGAGGATCAGATTGAAGAACACCAGGCTGGATTTAGACCAGGAAGAAGTGTACAAGATCACAAATTTACAATTAAACAAATAATAGAAAAATTCCTTGAGAGAAACATTGACTTGCACCTGTGTTTTATTGACTTAGAAAAGGCATTTGACACTGTGAGGAGGACGAACTATGGCATTCCTTAAAAGAACACAACGTAGAGCAAAATAAATAGAAGCTATTAAAAGTTTTTACAATAAACCAACATGTGCAGTGAGAGTAGCTGGAAATGTATCAGAAGAATTTGATGTAGATATAGGAGTAAGACAGGGTTGTATCCTAAGTCCTCTTTTGTTTATCACATTTATGTATTCAGTCGCAAAAACATCCTCAAAAATGAAGAAAATGAATATAGGTATGTGGAAGCTCAAACCAGTAAATGTATCAATGCTTTCATTTGCCGATGATTAAGTTCTCTTTGGAAAATCAGAAAGGGACCTCCAGTCAAATTTCAAGATAATGAATTAAATAAAGGAGGAATGAGAGTAAATGCAAAGAAAACTAAAACAATGCTAGTAAGTAGGGAAGCTTAAACACAAAATCTTAAATTAGGCAGGGAGATTTTTAGAACAAGTTCAAAGCTACAATTACTTAGGAGTAATGATTAACTTAGAAGGAAAACTAAGAGGATAAATCAGCCAGAGAATCCAAAAGGCAAGTGCAATACATAACCATCTAAGAAAGGCATTTTTGTAGATAAAGGATTGTCAACAAAAACCAAAATGGCAGTACACAACTCAGTTTATTGTCCTACTCTCCTCTATGGCAGCAAAACCTGGACCTTAGACAGTATGGACTATAGTAGAGTACAGGCAGCCGAAATGAAATATCTAAGAAGAGTAGTAGGGAAAACTAAAAGAGACAAAATCAGAAACACAACAATAAGAGATTAAACCAAAGCAGATAGCATAAAAACTGAGATAGAAAGGAATCAACTGAGATGGTTTGGACATGTTAACAGAATGAATGACAATAGAATAGCAAAATCAGTATACAGTGCTAAAACTCAAGGTAAAAGACCAAAAGGCAGACCTCGGAGAAAGTGGGAAGAAGATATAAAAGAGGCATTAACGCAAAGAAATGTAACTTTCACGGAAGGAAACAGAAAATGTCAGGACAGGGCAGCCCGTAGAAAGATCATTTCGGGCATCTAAAATCTATACACCGAAAGGTAGAATGGGAGCTGATAAAGAAAGAAAGAATCTTCTGTCAATGGTTTTAAAAAACGGTTTCCTGAGTGGCAGCTCTCGACAGGAAGATGCCAAGCAAACATTAATCTCCTCCCATAATGGAAGACTTGGTAATCCAGAGGCAAGGTGTTGGCCTCTCAGCGAAAACGTCGTGGGTTCAAGCCTCGGCTGGGCGATACATTTTCTTCTAGGTTGTTTTTTTTTTAGTGCGAACTACTCCTTTGCCCATCTTGTACCGTCGGGGACGGGCACTAGAAAGGAGGTCCCGTCTGCAGATCACAACACTCTGCACACTTCAAAGGCCCCTTGGCTGTTTACAGGGCAGGACAGTCCGTGCAAAATTAAAATCCTACCAAAACTCCCGAGATCACCTTAAATGTGCATGTAGTCAATGGAGGTAAAATTAAATCAAATCAAAAGCTTTACATGACTTGTTGGTTTTGTTTAATTGTTATTTTGTTGTTGTTGTTGTTATTCTTGAGGTTTTGCTGTTGTCGGTGTAGTTTTCTATTCTATTTTTTTTTCTGTAGATATATTTAGGTTGGGGGTGGGGGAGGGTGTGCAGGGGAAAGTGGTTATTATTATTTTTTTTTGCGTATAGTATGAAGCAATAAAATGATGTGTGTGACACTGAAAGGAAACTAGTTGTTTTGTGTGTGTGGGGGGGGGAGGGGGAGGGGGTTAGGTCTGTTTGGGGTAAGTTCAATAGAAGTGCTTAATTTTTATGATTTGTTGCTTTTATTTATTGTCGTGATTAGTTGTTATTGTTGTATGGTAAAGCTTCTTTATTACGAAATATTGACACGTATTCAAAGTTATTGGGCTTTTGTGTGTGAGTTTTGCTTGCTTGTTTTTATGGTTCTCTGCCTGCCTGTTTGTTTGTTTTTTGTTTGTTTGTTTGTTTGTTTGTTTGTTCAAAATAAGATGTTCAAATGTCTTTGGCTTTGATCAGAAATTTGAATGCTTGCCTTTGGGGCATTTCTGTCATCCGGTTTGTAGAAGATGAGCTTTGTGCTCTTTCGAAAAGCTGACATGGCCATTAAAATCAGAAAGAATTGAGATCTGTGTTATGGCAATGGACTGCGCACCCTTAATGGCATGCCTGCCAAAGCCGTAGGCGATACTTCCCTAAATAAAATATTCAAACATTTGTTTTCTTTCGATAAACTCATCATCATCATCATCCGCATCATCATCATTATCATCATCATCATCATCCTCATCATTGTCATCATCTTCATCGTTATCACCTAGAAATCTGTGAGATTGTAGAATCTTTGACAGCCTCCGGGAAACATTAAAGATGAAATAGAAATGGAATGATAGTCCCTTGGGTGCATACGTTATAGCTGCCTATTAAGCGCTTCATATTATCACTCTGACAAGATCCTCTTAAACCTGTGGATGGATCCCCATGTTAAAGTTGAGTCAAGCAAAAAAAGCGAAGTGAAGAATCGTTCCTAAGCGTTCAATGTCGTGATAAAAAACCCAAACCAAATGTCTGGAACATGTAATTTGTTAAAAACTCGCTTTTGAAAACTTAGGTTTAAACCGTATGTATTGTCTGTTCTCGTGCGCATTTTGAAAGCGATGTCGGCTGTGTGTGTTTGTGTGTGTGTGTGTGTGTGTGCCTCTGTGTGTGTTTGTTTTTTCTAAATTGAGACACTATGAGGGATGAGGGGATGAGGGTATGTGTATGAAAGGTACATGCAATGATTGGCAATGGTAGAGCTGAGGTAAAAGAAATAAACGTTTGTTTAATCTTTACTGGGAAAAAAAAACCCCAGAGATCTACCCGGATACTTTCTTTAATTTGATACGCTGATAAAAAAACGAAATACCTTCTTTGTACAATCGGATAAACATTTAATTGATTTTATGAGCCCATTATTTAATCATCAGCTATTGCCCATGTGGGGGACTCGGTAGTTCAGAGTCAAGGACGTGTCGCCTTTCAACACAGAGGTAGTGGGTTCGAGCCCCGCCAACGGTTGAGAATTTTTCTCATTTTTTTTTCGAGTCCAGGTAGGTGGATCGACATCTAGTTTCATCGGAGACGGACGCTACAAAGGATTTCCGTGTGCAGATCAAAACACGCTGAGCACGTTAAAGATCCCTTGGCTGTTTACAAGGCAGTCCGGGCAAAAACAAATTAAAATTCTACCAAAAAACTCCGAGATCGCCTTAGTTGCGGATGTTGGTAAATCAAATCAAATCATTGCCCACGTGCTCGGGTCATATAGACCCCTTCTTAAAACATGCAGCGTTGAGCAACTGAAAACTGCTTCGTCAGAATAGCTAGATGTAAAAGAGCAAAGCAGCAGTTTCCAAAACAACACCCAGCAGACGTTTATTGGACCGAAGCCGTCGCTGGAACCAAGTCACCCGTGCATAAAATATAGGATTCAAGGCCAGCAAAGACTTTGAACAAGAGTGTGTGGGTCGTGATTGCAAGTCGCTGCTTATAATATTATTCTATCTTCTCTGTCCAAAGCTAATGGACACCTCCCAGTGTATATGTAGTACGTTCACCGAGGAATAATTGCGGTTTTATTTGAGTTTTCTCTCAACTATTACGAAATATTAGTGTCTCCTGAATCTTTGCATGTAAAGTAGAGTAAGTCCCATACTCCTATTTGAGCAAAGGGGAATCGGGAGAAAAGTCTTGAATTTTCTTGGCACACGGCAGTGTGGTAGTTTGCTCTTGCTTTTATTTTTGTTGTTGAGTCTGCATAGACCTAGCTACCCATTTCGCTGCTGGGTCGACAGGAAGGCCAGAAAAATTTGCCCGGACTGGGAATCGAATTCAGGCCTCTGACGTGGCAGTCAGACGCTCTACCGACTGAGCTACAGGCGCCTCTTTGCATGATGTCTTACATTTACCATGACCAAATAAATCTTTAATTTTGAAGTTTGTGCATAGTACAGTTCCAACAAAGTGGCAGCAATTATAAAAAAAAACCAAACGGCAACGCCTCTGACTTTCAACTATTCAACGTTACAACTTACAAGTGAACAATGAATGAATCCTCTTTTGTTTAAAAAAAAGTCGAGAAAATGTTTGAACTGTTGGCGGAGCTTGAATCCTTTACCTTTTGGTTGAGGGGCTGACACCTTGCCTCTGGAATACCGAGTCCGATTATCTTGGTGAACAGTCTTTACTATTCTTGCTCGTATACTTCTCTGACGCTTTCTTCTTGATCTTCCTTTCTTTCTTTTCCCCATCAATTAATCCGTTCAGTATATTCTTCCGAACCCATTACATATATTTAATTTTCCAATTTGGTATTAGATGGGTTACGGTACTGAAAGTAAATAAATAGTGGAGGTAAACAGAATCACAAAACACACACTTATAAGGGATTTTGTTTTGTTGAAATCTTGTTTACATGTTAATGGTAACATTCATTTGGTTTTGTTATGTTTGCTTTAACATAAGATTCAATTTTAGCATTGAAAATGATTTGTAATACAATTTCACTACTGTTCTCTACCTGTTTCTTTCAGCTGGCACACTGGCCTCACCGTTTTTACGGATTAATTTATCCATGTCTGTATGCATTCAAATCTAGGCCTCCTTAGTATTATGGAGGCTCAGATTCAAATGAATACATTTGATTGAATTTCTTATTAGATGTCTGCATGGGCAATGGTTTTATTATTCTATTAAATATTGGTAAGATCAAAGCGAAAATGTCTATGTTAGAGTATTATGTGTATATTATATTATACATGTACAAAATATTGTACATGTTTATATATATACATTCATGTGTGTGTATATGTATGTCCATATGTTTTTGAACGTGTCTTTTCAACCATATGCTTTAACGGTCATAATATAAACATTTATAACGTATGCATTACATGTATTTATATGTATTATTATATAACATGTAATATTGTTTAAGCGTTAACACGTATGTGTGGCTATATATGTACATGTGCGTAATCTTAAGCCAAACCGCTTTTAAATCTTAATTATTTGTAATTCCGACATAATGTGTTAAATATGTTCACAATGTGTATGCCAATGCGTCATATTTTAAGCTTTGTACGAGTATGTAATGTGAGGACGTATACATTGTATATGAGCGTGGAAGAATGTATGTTCATGCATGTGTGTCCGGATGTGTGTGCATGTGTGTATGTGTGTGATGTGTGTTTGTGTATGTGTTTTGTGGTGTTATGTGGTTGAACCACAACGTCATTTCTCTCAGGAGGTAATAAATCCATCGTATGGCTTGTGTCGTAGGTATATTTAAGAAAAATAAGGGACTTCCTTCTTTTACTATCTTAATTAGACACATATATAGATTTGAAACGAATGCTCATAATAACATACGAACGCAATCTGGCTTGCAATCCATGAATAATCGATGTCGATCCTTTAGAAACCCGACGGGTGTGGGATGAGGAATGAGCGAGTCCTGGACAAAAGAACCTGAGATATATTCCTCTTTCATATTCATCTTTTCATGTCGCGGCGTTCCTTTTTGGCCTAAACGTTTAACACTGTTGAATACTTTTGAAGGACGGAGCAAATTAATTCCCCTGTTGATCCTTAGAAAAAGGGGGGAGAACAGACGCCCAGAATTGATGACTTGGTCGAATCGTTTTCGGAATATGAATTCAGAGAGGGTTTCGGCTCAAAGTGAAGCCAAGGCGGTCAGGATAATATAGACTTACTCATACCACTAACATTATTAGTAACATTTTATCTCAGCTGTGTGGTTTGGTGCAAAATGTTAACATTATTAATGTTAATAACAGTCGGGTTATTTCTAAAAAAAGAAGTGATTGGTTTTCAACCCAATATCAATATGTTATCTTAGCTATTTGTATGAGGTAACAAAATCTACATTTTTTCC
>JAXRKP010001668.1:30000-40000 GCA_037039925.1 Doris montereyensis
TGGATGTTGGTTTCCTGGTGTTGGACCTTTTAGTACTTTTTAGGTTTGATTTTATTTCATTTGGTCTTTATGCTTTAAAAAAAAGTAAAGGCATAAATCTCTTATTGTTTTGTAACCAGGTAGCCATTCATCTCTTATGTGATCTATGTGGTCTTGTGTACAAGTTTCCTTGGAATGTCCCAAAGGATAAGTACTTCATCAAGCCTACTACGTCTTAGGGGTTAGTTTGTACCAGAAATCCAGATTAATTATATTTCTGTACAACCTTGTTGGATTCGAACTCCGAATCTGGGTTGCGTATCCGGCACGAACTGACCTATCATTATGCCAACTTTCAAAAAAACATGGTGACGTAATGAGCAATGAAATGAATGCGCTGCTCCTTTTCCAAAGTTTACCAGTTTTTTGTGAGAAAATTGATAATACGTCTACATGTAAAGTAGAAGATTACGTGAATGATATTTTTCCGAGGAAGCTGAACGAATTTTGAAGGAGATTTGTATTTTAGAAAAGAGAAGGGAAAATATGGGATGGACAAAAGAGAAGAGCATATGAGAGAAAGAATAAAAGAAAGTACAATCAAGGTAAAAGTGTACTAAAAGGTACGAAAAATATGCGACTTGTTAAAACATTAGTAAAGGCGTATTTGCATTCGTAGCTCATCGCGTTTTGCCGTCGAAAATCGTTCGCGTCAGTGCAGAAGACAATGACATGTTACTATTCGGATAGGTATTCCAGAAATACGGACCATCTACAGATGTGTGTCGTTTTTATTTAATTACGTACGTGTGTTGTTATGCAAAGAATTCAAGGTTCACGATTTAGCTTTTCAAAATCTTTATAAGAATTTTGCATGTTGTTGTTTTGACTTTGTGTTGATTTGCATTTTTTTTTCTCGTGACGCAGGGTGTGAGGATGAGGGTGGGAACTGTTTGCTGGTATTCGTTTTTACTCTTTTTTTCTCGAGATTCGTTTCGTTCTTGGTTTGGTTCTTTTTTCTGAACAGTTTCTTATAATTATATTCATATATTTATATTTGAAAAATCATTTCACTCTTTCTGATGTTTTCTTTTCAGTCCGACCTTGCAACTCTGTGCTATCTTTGGTTCCCGTTTTGTCAGTGCCTCAAGAAACTAGCCACCCGTCGCTTCAGCATGTCGACATACGATTCGGCTCATACCAGGAGATTCAGTGCGGTTAGAAATAACAAGAGTCCGATGAGCTCGTCATACCAACAGAGTCCTTACAGAAATGGCAGCAGAGTGTACATAGAATTGAAGAAAGGAATGTCTCGTGACAGAAACATGGGCTGTATGAACGAGTTCTTCAAAGGAGCCGGGAGAGGTACATTCATCGAACATTCGCTCATAACCGAGCCAACAATTCTCCACTCTTTACACGGAACAACAGTAACAGCACAACGTCGTTGACGTCTCGAAACCAAGATGCCTTTGACAGACAGTCCATCTCCTCTGACAGCTTCATTTCCAAGCCAGCAACGAGCACCTACGCCAACGGAGCGAAATCATTCTCCTCTGGTGTTACTGTCCTCCCTGATGTTTCATCCAATGATTCCGTCACCAGGAACAACAGCTGTGCAAAGCTCCACCCTTTGCCAGAGATTGACAAAGACGAAATCACGTGTGAACTGTGACGACATTATCGTGTCAAGACGTCAGAAAATGTCGCTTTAAAAATGTATTTTGTTTTTTATGGAAGAATCATCGAAGTTATGCTGGTTGTACTGTGATGAATATAATATAACAGGACACGTTTATAATCGATATAATATTATCTTGTTGTCATCCAATAATCTGCCCCAATCTTTCCCATGACACAGTCTGCTTTTCAATGTTAACGTTTGATGTTTACCTGTTGTTTTTGGTGCTGCAGTTACTTAGCTGTTGTGTTTCTATGAAAAGTTGAAGCTGGTCTATTTGATATTCATGACATCTCCTGGGACTTATAAAGAAACACGATTCGTGCAAGTGATGTTACTACAGTGGGAAATGCTGGTATAAATGCTATATATATTTTATTTTTATATATTTTTATTTTTTTTATTTTTATTTTTTTATTTTTTATAAAAAGTAAACAAATAGCTTATAAATGGTATCTCTTACCTAAATTTCTCAGATATCGTCAACCTCCTTTATTTTCAGTCATTATTATTACCTTCGTTTGATATCGTCAATCTCCTTTATTTTCAGTCATTATTATTACCTTCGTTTGACACTTTAGTTTTAATTTATGTGGGACCTTGAAAATGAAATGATAACATGTTTAGAGAAATGCTCTTCACTGGCCTACTTATTACTCAAGTTGTGTGTTTGTTTTGAAGAGTTGTCTTTTCTTTCATTCACATCGGCGTTATTCGGCTGTGTTTACACTGAATTGTATTTCAAAAACAATTTAACCTGAGGGTTTGTTTGGGTTTTGGTTTTGTTTTTTTTTTGTGTTGTTTTTAAATTATTTTGTTTCTTTGTCTTTTTATGTTTCTATTGATTTCTTTTTCTTTAAAAAAAAAAAAACCCTTCTGATTTCATGTTATCATTTATTATTCCCTTTAAATTCTCCTTTCTGTTCGGAATTGTAGTTTTCTTTCTACCCATTCTGTCATTGTCCACGTTTTAATTTTTCATCTAGGGTCTTTTTCCCCTTTTTTTAAATTTGGTTTTGAACTAATTTTTTTATGCCGGATTTCATTTGGGATATTAGGGTAGGGTGAGGAGAGGGGGGGGTGAGAGATAATGATTTAGGTTTGATTTTTATCATATAATATATGATATAAAATATTATATTTTATGTATCATGTTCCCATGTGTGTATGTATACTATGATAATATATATACACACACAGATATATTATATATTATGTACAGGGTTAGATGGAAAAAGGTAAATGCTAAAAATGTTGATATTTCAAAGACAAACAAACAGAAATCAATAAAACTTTTTAAGTATTGATTAGAATTTTGTATCTCAACAAAATCCACTGACGGAATTCAAAATAACCATTATTTTTTATAAACCATACAATTAAAAAAAAATCAACAACAACGTAAAAATGCTCGTCATAAATAAACTTCACTTCCAAACCTTGATACAATTTTCACTATTGTCTTGTTCGAAAATGGTATCCATCTCCTGTTGTTGAATTTCTTCCTCATCGATGTTCTGACAATAGCTGGGGATCCATTGTTTTTGTGGTGGAACTTTAGAATGGCTGCGCGCTCTTCAGTCTAGAATCTTATGATCGATTGGATAAGCCTTGTTGAAGACTGTGCTTGTAACTGTAGTGACATAGTTTTTATAGGCGTAATACATTGTAATATTAAGATGACATCATCAAGTATTCGTACGCACCATAAATGTGTTCAATATATAGTGTCATCTCATTGCAGAGTTCAATAAGGATGGGATTGTATCTCATGATCCAAAGAAATGCAAAATGCACCTGCAAAAATCACTGTTTGGAAAAAATACACGCTTTACCGAAATCAAACTCACTTGCTTATTTTTTATAACAACAAATTGATGTCTCATGTGCATTAGACTGAAATTGAAATTGGTTGCTGCAAAATTACATTATGATTCAAAGAGAGGTAAGAGTGTTATTGTGTTTAATAGGAGTTACCTTTTTTTTTGGTTCCACCCTGGATATGTGTAAATATATATTATACATATATCATGTATGTAAACATAATATATATATATGTATAATATATATATATATATATATATATATATATATGATATATATGTGTGTGTGTATTATATTATATATATGTATATATATATATATATATATATATATATATATGTCTATATATACATATTGATATATATATATATATATATATATATATATATATATATATATATATATATTTACATATATATGTGTGTATATATTTTATACATATTACTGTATATATATATATATATATATATATATGTGATATATACAGATATATATATATATATATATATATATATATATATATATATATATATATATATGTATTTATATATATACAGATGTATAATATATATTTATAATATACATATTTGATGATTTATCACATTATGAACTGTTATTTCAAAATGATACTATCTATTATTGTAATTTATTGTATACCCAGTGGTGACCTACTGTAATTGTGTCTGAAATTAATACTCAAATTCCAATAATACTTTTCATCTACTGCCTCATAAATTTCATCCATTTGTTCATGGCGTTCACGCCTACCTAACACCCCACCGATGCCATTTGATTCACAGTCCGGTTGACCACATGAATGGCTGATAATATTTTTGTGAACGATTCGTTGACTCATTGTTCTATTGCTTTACTAAAACCTGTTTTGAGAAAGATAAAAAGCTCTTAAGTTCATAGCTAGAAAGAAAACGTGGATATTTAAAACGAATTACGATTGAAATATGTTATAAACGTAAATCAAATTTGGTGAGGCAGGACAATTATTGACGGCTGTAAATCCGATAATCTTATAAATATATTATAATATATCGCTATAATGAACGTAGAATTGTATCATGTAACGCTGAATCAGATTTTTGTGCTGCAACCGAAAATCTTGAAAATTTGAACGCACACTCAAAATCAGGTGAAGAGTTGCATGGGCATATTCCTGTTCATTGATTTGAAAGGTTGAAAATACATTAGTTTCATTTATTAACAGTACCTATGAACACAAACAAATTAAAAAAAAACGCCATGATTTTCTATGTTTACGAGCCGGAACGAACTGATAAAGATGCACTCGATTCAAAAACTTAACTCAAAATCTAATCACTTACAATATATTGTATACAAATCTAGAGCATCAAAATGCCTTAATCTCAAGGACGAATAGACAAAAGGAACAAACAGATAGACGAGTTCAGACCTTTCGTGAGCGTCAGCAGATTCCTCGTGTGGACTAAGACCTAATCTAGATCTAGGTCTAAAACCTATCTCGCTGGAGGTGGCCGTTTCAGCCAGTGACTATGATTATAACTCCGAAATCACGAGTGTAGTGAGGACAATATAAACCATGTGCCGACGAATTGTGTTGATGTCAATAACTTTTATTAGTAATGGCTTCTTTTTTATTTTGTTATAATTTGATGATATTTTCTGAGGGAGAAGGTTGATAGGAAAGGGCGCTGAAGGTGGGTGAAAGACAGCGTCCATGTTATCCTTGATCGAATTTATGCTCCTCCTTGTCCTATCGGACAGGAACGAAACCATGGACCTAGTGCACACGCATGGCGAGTGCTTGAATTAGCCGTTGGCTTTTCGGGAAGAAAATGAGAAGAAAAAAAATCGACTTGAACTGAGACTACCGTAGTAATGGACTTTTGAGTAGCCTACTAACGAGCAATTAGATAAACTGACAGGGGTATTTTATCATGCCACAGACATGTTATGATAGTCTTGGATTTGTCAATTGTCAACTATAATACTATTCCAGCTCTAATAAGAAAATAATGGAGGCTAAATTTATTTGAAATGCTTAATTAAGGACTACATTATCTTTTCCAACATTAGTTATTTAACTAACATAATTTCATCAGGGGTTTTATGTCATCGAACTCAATGTCACGCTAAAAAAATAATTCTTAATCAGGTTGAATGTTGTTTTTGTTTTTTGTTTTGTTTTTGGGGTTGTTGGTTTTTAGAAGAGAAGGGGTGGGCTTTTTTTTTGCTTTTTTTGTTGCGGTTGTTGGTTTGTTGTCACTTTTTGATTTGTATGTTGGGATGTTGTTGGGTTGTCTGTTGTTTTTTTTTTCTGGAGGAGGAGGGTGGTCTGTTTATGTTTTGTTTTTGTGGGTATCTTTGTTAGTTTTCTTCATATTACTTGAATTCTTCTAACTGCTCATCACTGAGGACAGTTGGTAAATGTGGTTGTTAAACCTGTTAACTTGATAGCTGGTTCTTTCGTCGGTTATGGTTTGCCTCCTTAGACTTTTTGCCTTATATTTCATAATTGCTTTGAAGAGAATGATGAATATTTGACAAGCTGCTTGAGATAAAGCGCGGCTTTGACCATTATTGCTGTTATTATTGTTCTTATTTATTGATATCGCAGTTGCTAACCTGTCCTTGTTTTTGGGGAGGAGAGATGGTCGGCAGATGTGTGCGGCTGAGGTTTCGTTAACAAAACGTAGAAGAGTCGGGGAAGGGGGAGGGAGTGGGTCTTAAGTTTTACTTCCTAAGAGTTGGGGTGGGTGGTATTTTAATTTTTTTAAACTTCGAAATCAATGACATAATGCAAGTATAGATTATGAATTAAAGAGATTTTTTGTTTGTTACAAAATCAGCTAAAGGTAATGTGAATCCTCACACGACAGTACTTATGGTAGCGGTCATGCCTACACACCTTGTTTCCGTCAACCCGTTGCTCTCTCTCTCTCTCTCTCTCTCTCTCTCTCTCTCTCTCTCTCTCTCTCTCTCTCTCTCTCTCTCTCTCTCTCTCTCTCTCTCTCTCTCTCTCTCTCTCTCTCTCTCTCTCTCTCTCTCTCTCTCTCTCTCTCTCTCTCTCTCTCTCTCTCTCTCTCTCTCTCATATACACAATTCGAAGTCGAGTGAGAGAGAGAGAGAGAAGAGAGAGAGAGAGAGAGAGAGAGAGAGAGAGAGAGAGAGAGAGAGAGAGAGAGAGAGAGAGAGAGAGAGAGAGAGAGAGAGAGAGAGAGGGGGGGGGGGAGAGACAAAGAGAGAGGGAGAGAAGGGAAGGGAGAAGAGAGAGGAGAGAGAGAGAGAGAGAGAGAGAGAGAGAGAGAGAGAGAGAGAGAGAGAGAGAGAGAGAGAGAGAGAGAGAGAGAGAGAGAGAGAGAGAGAGAGAGATAGAAAGAGACAGACAGAGAGACACAGACAGACAGAGGACAGACAGACAGACAGACAGACAGACAGGCAGGCAGACGGAGACAGAGACAGAGACAGACAGACAGACAGGCAGACAGACAGACAGATTCAATATTGACCGGGATTTGGTTTAATGTATATAATGTTATAAGTGTGTACGTGTGTGAATATGTGTGTGTGTATGTATATATGTATGTATGTCTGTATGTTTGTATATATGTTGTATGTATGTATGTATGTATGTATGTATGTATGTATGTATGTATGTATGTATGTATGTATGTATGTATGTATGCATGCATGTATATAGTTTCGTACACCAAGTAGGAATGGATATGTCATGCATGTATGTAAAATAGGTCGCTAGCTACGCATGTGCATGCAATGGATGAATGGACGGATGTATTTGCCTGCAGAGATTACGTTATTAATAGTTTATGTTTTGTGTTTAGAATTTTTTTTCATTCAGGGAAATTTTTTGTTTTATTTGATGGATTTTTTTTTTTGCGGGGGGAGAGAGGTTGTTTTTTTTAGGGGGAGGGGGAGGTGGAGATTCTATATCGATGATCATGTCACTTTTAATTGTGCATCATGGGTTTTTTTTTTTTTCCATTTTCATAAGATCAATGGAATACAAAATTGTTTTGCTGTTGAATACATGAATACCGCAGTGAAATCAAAATTATTTTCTCATTGAACCGTAACAATATTATTTCCTAATTTTACCCATAGAAGTACTTCATACAAAATGTAAATATTATTTTATAGTTGATGCCGTGTAGTCGTTATCTCTGTGCGTTTTTTGTTGTTGTTTTTTTTTCACTAATAAAGTGATTTGTCCCAGTTAAGACGTTCAATAAATATCGGGTTTTTTCACTGGTTTTAAGAAAACTATTTTTTTTCCTGGAATATTTGTGTGCATGTTATCAAAAGATTGAATTGTGTTTGCTTTGACCTTTTCCTTCTTCTATTCACATTTCAGTGTTTTTATGTTGCTGAGGGGACTTGATAGTCAGATTCCAAGGTGTCGGCTTTCAACCGAAAGGTAGTGGGTTTGACCCCCACCAACGGTTGAAACATTTTCATGATATTTTTGAGAAAAATCTACAATGCCACCCCTCCTGGTCCTGGTAGGTGGATCCACACATAGTACCATCGGAGACGGACCATAAGAAAGAGGTCCCGTGTGCAGATGACAAGACTGTGCGCGTTAAAAATCCCTTTGCCGTTTACAGGGCAGTCCGGATAAAATTAAAAATCCTATCAAAAACGCTGAGATCACCTTAGTTTGGCTGGATGTAGGTAAATCAAATCAATTAGATTATATTGCTGTTTCCTTTGGAAGTAAAGTTTGTCCCATATTCATCGTTGAGAATGGGCGGTTGACAGGCTATGCTGGTAGGTCTACTTCTTTCCTTTTTATTCTATTACTTCCCTTGTATCTTGTTGTTTTTATCTTAATTCACACTCAGGTCATTACAATGGTGGACGGGGTACTTTCACTTATATAACAAATTAAACAACATCGTTGAGATTAGGGTCATCAGGAGTAGCGTCTATTTTTTTTAGATTTATATACTGCATACGGCATTCTGTGGTTATTATTTTGATTTTGATTTTCAGGCTTACTTCACTTTCGCCAAATCATGGATAACTGGCGGGAGATGCTAGTAGTCCCACTTCCTTTCCTTTAACTCTTTCATTACTTTCTTTATCTTGTGGTTTCCTCTTACTTCACCTCGTCCTGAGATCGCCGCCTATTGCGGACGGGGTAAGTTTCAGTAGAAACAAACAATTCGCTAAATCTGAAAAGACTTGATTACCGTATTGCTGCTATGTCGAAAATATGGCTATAATGACTTATTGACTTAGGCGCTTTTCGCAACTTGACCTTGAGAGCAGGTCGTCTCAGCAACCTCTGCGATCCGGAAGTCAGGAAACTCCAGTGTGTTCGATCTTGTGCAAGTGATTTAAGAGGGTTCAGATTCTCTTTTTTGTTTTCAATGATAGGTCGGAGTCGAATCAAATGATTTATTGCTAATCTTACGGTTTAGAGGCGGAAGAGAAAGTGGGTCAAATCTGCACTCGTAGTCAGTATTGGTTTAGATCTACATGTGAGAATGAAGAATTCTATCCACAATCCCTTACTCTGAACCCCCCTACCCCCACACCATGGTGGGGCAGGTAGGGTGGGGGCAAAAGGTGAGGGGGGGGCTTCAGGTAAGGGATTGTGGATTTCTTCCGCCTCACCTCTATATTATGTAGATCTAGATCTAAGCCGATACCGACAACGAGCACAACTTTGACCCACTTTCTTTTACGCCGCTAATCCGTAAAATTACCGACTTCTTTGTTGATTACTGTTGGTTGTGGTGTTACTCGACTGGCCTCCTCTGAAACTTTTACCGAATTTGGTGAAATGTATCTCCATAGCTTTGTTTGCAGGTATTTCTGTGTTTCGTCTTAGGACATGTCCAAAAAGGCGATAATAATAAAAATAATAATTATATAATAGAATTGTGAATCGAACTTGGGTTTCCGCAAACAAGTTGTCAGATTCCATTGATCAAATAGTAAGTTTACTTTCACACATCATGAATACGCAGATTGACATTAGCATGTCTCATTAATGTGACAATATAATACAATGCATGATTCAACTGAAAAAAGGCCAACATAACTTGTTATGAATGAGGTACGTAAAATAATTAAAAAGATGGATCCGATCAGTTACAACAAAACGTCCTGAGTTATAAACTGTTGTAATAAAAGGACGAGGAAGAAGAGATAAAAAAAACGCCCCAAAGCAACAGATGATAATGACGAGGATGGTGATTTATATTTACCTGTCATAATATTCTCTTATAAATTATGTGTCGTTTTATGATTATGAAACGAATCGAAAACAACCAATTTCGCTCTGCTGTGAGGGGAGGGCATGCGAGGGCATGTTATCACTTCGCTCCTATCGACAGGACAGTGAAATCAGAAGCAGGTAAACAAATGTTGTCTCTTCAATTTCAATTACATGAACATGAGAGTTCAAGAGTTTCACTATTGAAACTATAATGTAATGCAAGTTAGTAATAGATTTCTGTTTTATTGACGCTTTCTTAATCATTACAACAAAAC
>JAXRKP010001668.1:50000-92500 GCA_037039925.1 Doris montereyensis
AATCAAAGTGGACAGTAACACAGGCTCAAGAAGTTTTAATAATAATAAATTGTCTATCAACTGGCAATTCTTGGTTAAGATTTACACAGCTCTCAGAGATGTGCCGTGATCTCCTCTCCCTCTTACTACTGGCATCTAGGACTGAGAATGGCATGACCATTTGGCTCACAGAAAATGTGGCGGATCTCAAATGCGACCACTCTCTCTCCATTGAATATCAGGCTCTGGTTATATCTCCAAAATGATGGGGAAAAGCGGTTATCATCTTGAAATAACCAATTTACATGCTGACCTTCTCTGACAATCTTAGTGGCCAATTACAATACATCCCATTCTTAAATTTCTGTTACTGGTGTTACATTAGTTTTTGTCCTGAATTCATCATGGTACACAGCAGAGCCTGGTTTTTCTTTTTGTTCTGTTATTTTATTAATGGGAATGTTTGTTTTTTCACAGGTCACTTGTTTGGACTTGAATTACTTTGGAGTCAACTTATTTTATGACGATAGAAAAGGGAAACTGTTTAACATGAAAACTGATTCAGAGACAGTGATTTTACTTTTTGTTCTTTGTACCCCTGTGAAAGACTTTACTTTCACCAAAAGGATTTGTGCATTATATGTCAGCGTGTACCACTTTAGCCAGCCACGATGGAATTCAAGGAAAGGATCGAAATTCATCGTCCAAAATTGGAGCAAAGCTTAGATGTGGAGAAACTTTTACCCTTTGCTCCAGCAGTACAAAGCTCTCAATTCCGAGGACATTATTCTCATCGAAGCTGTTCCAACCAAACCCTCCAGAGTTGGAAAGCTGCTGGATATTCTTCTTTCCAAGGGTAGTGCCGCACTGCAAAGCTTTTACTTGGCCCTACAAAAGATGTATGAGCACATCCTGACTGAAATGTTCATTGAACCTCACTTCCCTACCAACAGAGATGTGCAAGGTAAGACTATGTCACCAGTAGGAAGAGGAAAAAGATGAAAAAATGTGTTGTGTACCTGTAGGAAATTGTTATTATGATTGTTTTCTGTTTTTTACATGACTAATAATTAAAGAGGGCTAAGTAAGGTTAAAAAATGTTAAAATTTCTATGCTTTTAAAGCTTCCTATGGGGATGTTTGTTATGTTTATGAAGATTTTTTTATTTGTGGGTGCAGATTTGAACAAATAGGATTTCACTGCCTTGATGTATTATTTTATCCAGTAGATTGTGTCGTGATTCAGTATTTCACTGGAATATATGAAATGTTTCATATAACTGTAAGCTCTTTCAAAGTTATCAGATCCTGCATTCATTTTCAGAATCTTTTTCAACATCCCTCACGTCGGACTCCGAGGATGATGGCACAAGAGTCCAAACCACAACTGGTTCATTACAATTTTTTTAAAAACTTTGATTTTTTTTCAATCAGTGCTTTAATATGTTTGACTTCCGTCTTGAGCATTGTTTGTCGAATACATTATATAATATGTTAAATATATGTCAGTATAAATTGTGATAAAAAATTGTATCACATCCTTGTATACTCTAATCTCTTCCCTCTCCTCTTCTCAACCACTGCCCTTCTGCGGTCATCCTATCTTAATACACAGAATTTCTTTCATATTTTAACTTAGCATTAACGTGCCCATCTAAATAATATTTTTTGTGAAAAGATAGCTCATTTGCTTGCTTCAAGAATTAGGTCATTGTCATGGGTTACGCTAAGTTGGATGTGACGATCGGACCTACAGGCGGATGAAAGTCGTTTTTATCATTTCACATATTATATATATATATATAGTATAGTTATTATTCGAATCAAAGCATGTCTTTTTTATGTAAATATTAGGCGTATATATTAAGTGAAAGAATTACTCGTAATATTAGGCCTCCTGAATATGTTGTGTGAAGGGACATACTATATCTCTTTTCAAAATGAAAAGTCAACACAAAATCATTGTTTTTATATTGGCTAATATATATAGAGGACCAAAGTAAAAGAAACTTTAGAATCCTTTGGTTAAATTCTATGAATTTCTTAACCCAAACACACCATGTCAAAATGGTTTCATTTCAAGCTTAGCTAAAAGCAATCGTTCACACCCAATATTTATTTGATATTTTCTTGTGACAGAACCACACAAAATAACAGACACAGTAGTCTCCGCCAAATTGCACGCCGCCAAAATACACCATTCGTCATAATGCATGGTTTTTTCATGTCACCGAATTTTACATTGCTAAATCCCCCTTAAAATACAACCATAAAAATAAACTTGATAATGATAACCCTTCTTGCCTCATCCAAGTGACAAAATCTGTCATGCACGTGCGTGTGTGTGTGTTTAAATCTATATTAACCATGCACATATACACGACAATTATGTATCTGGTCTTGGCTGTCTCGGCTCTAGTCACCCTTACCCGCCCCTTCCCTCCCCAACTCAGTAGGTGTCACTTTTACCCACTGAGAAGATCATACTCTGTATGACACGCGTGTCAACACCCCCACCCCAAAAAATGCATTTCTAAATCTAGTTGTCGAATGTCCCCACCAAATTGGTGTAGTTTGAGATCTATGAGAAAAAAGTGAGGCATATAGGGTCTTGTCTTCAAACTAACGAACAACAAACAAAAAATCTGAACAGTAATGAATAACAAAACAAAAAATTTCAATTCCAAACAAGAACGGCAGTGTAAATTGTCGATTGTGGACCGTGCATTTTGGCGCAGACTACTGTATTATAAGTTAGTTATTCATCTCTTTATTGATGTTTGAATAAATTAATATGATTTATCAATAAGGAAACTTTGAAGTAGATACTATACAAGGTTAAGGGTAAGAGAGCCACAATGACCTTTTGTCACAGTCTCATATTATAATATCGAGAGTTTTTCTTTACTGAATTTTCTCAAATTCTGATATCTGTGAAAATCAAGGCTCAAGGATTGTCACTCTTGAGCAATCTCTTAGTCTCTCATAAAAAGCCATTATTTAATGTTACTTTTGACCTCCAGTTTTATCATCAAATTGTATGACACAGGCAAAGTGTTGTTCAATCAAACTTGCTTTGTCAACATTAAAGTATTTTAAAATTATATAGTTTTCAACCAAAAACATTGATGATAAGATGATCAAACTATTTTGTCCCTTAACAGTTCATTTCCTGTATGTATATTATATAGACTTCCAATGTAATTTTTCTATAGAGGTTATGAAGTTATGAAACATATTTTTGGTATCACCATATTTTAGGAGACCACATCTTATTAAGAAAGTATGTAGTTAGATTAATCTGTGTAAAAGTAAAAGCATACTCCCTCGTAAATGAATGACATTTCAAGTTTCATTTGATTCACAGAGACAAGGCCAACTGACTTTGTCCTGCGACCCAAAGTGAGAAAGTAACCCCGGCTCACCAGTATGACCCGAACAGTAGTACAATGAGTGGCAGCTTTTCAACTTATAGGTGAATGTTACTTGATATCATTCATGGCTTTTGAATTCTATTTGCTTCAGGGTTCCCGGCGTAGCCTGGGTTTATCCTATTATTTTCTACAGTTTAAATCTTGTTTAATCTTTTCTGCACCCTTGATTGAATAATAAAGATAAAGATGGATTTATAGTCCATATCCCCACACAAGTGAAGGCTCACCAAGTGTACACCATTTATCCTCAAGCAGGCTATTTTATTCAAAGTCCTTCTCAACTCCCTGAGGAGCATGCAGTACAGTAGCCAGTTAGGTACTTTGTACAAACCCTCTGATAAGATCTGTCTCTATCTATAGCTGGGTACTCGTTCACACCTGAGTCAAGTGGGCAAAGCAGAGTAAAAGTACTTTTTTAACCAGTGTAGTCATGATTACAAACTCACAACACTGCGGGTATGAATAATAAGTACTGCCATTCAATCTCTGATAGATCCATAATTTTATCATAGAAAAGCTTGTCTTCTAAATTTGGCATTTGGCCAAAATCCCTTTACAAAAATTGATAATGAGGAAACCTAAGCTCTGCCTTTGTGTCGAGGCAATTTTAATGAATAAATCTAATCAATCTGTCTACCTTTCAGATTTTTTCTCCATCCGATCTGTTCATCACAATCTAGCACAATGATATTATGAAGAATTTAATTTTGTTTTAAATATGGGTTTTTTAAATATTTTTATTTTCCAGTGAGCATTTGAGCCCTGTCTCTGTTAGTGGTGGCACAGATTATCGTTCTCCCATTATGACCTCGCCTGACATGAGTAAGCACGGCTCTCATGACCAAGGGTATGGCTGGTTCTTTAAGCAGTTTGAATGGGCTTTCAACGAGCTGAAGGTCTTGAAGCAACAGAATGCTGAGATGATGGGCATGAGAGAAAGATATGACCAGGTAAGCTTTTGAAAGCAAGCTGCTTCAAGTTGCTTCTATTATCTGTCAGCAGTTAATGGTTACATCAATTTTCGTTCTCACTGATTTTTGTGATGTTATCAGTGCTGCTAACTTACTGCTAAAAAGGCAGACATATGTACACCTTTTTTTATAATCTATGTTTTCTTGTTTGAGAATGCTTTTTGAGCTTATTTTGTTTCTCCTGTCTTGTACGTTTTTAAAACTTTTTTTTTTGTTTGGTTTCTCCTGTCCACATTAGGTTTTGCTAGCAATTTCAAATTGTACAATTCTTTTTTTGTTTTTGTTTTGATTTTAAAGTAGCACGCAAACGCTGTTGGAGGTGGAAGAGAATGATAAGACTACAAGCTTGTGAACAACAGCCCTAGCTAGTGCTGTGGTGTAAAATTACCTCCCTCCAGTCAAGCAGTATTGGAAATCAATAGTTGTTTTAGTCATCACTATTTTTAGCTCACTGAGCCAGGTCAAGGAGTTGGTCAGTGTTTCCCAGGGTGGTTGCAATGTGAGGATAGAAGGTGGGAGAGCTGTGTGTTGTAATTCTTCAGATGCATTTATGTAACACACCCATTTACAGTGCAGTGCTCTTTTAATTATCTAATGATTTTTGTGTGTGTGTTGGTGTGACCATTTTTTATTGTTTATTTTTATATATATATATATATATATATATAGATAGATTTTTTCACATCAATTTGTCATCAGTGGGTTTATGTATTCTTCTCTTGTGTCTTTCTTTAAATTCTTTAAAAAAAAATCTTTTTTGTTTGTTTTGTTACCTTGTTCCTATTGAAAATCTTGTCACAGCTGCTATTGACTAAACCATGCAAACACTTTTTAATCAAAGGTTTGCCATGCTTCTGTGGTGTGTCAGCTATTGTGTGTACTTGATCATCTCTGATCTCCTTTCTGATTGATTTTGGCTTCCTAAACTCAATGCATGGTATAATGCTCAAGATATATGACACATACAGGATTTTAAATGAAGATCTTTTTATGAATGGCATTTCTATACTTTCTTTCTCTTTTTGACACGTGATTGTCATTTCATCACAGCATGATGTGTGACACAAACTTGTATCCTCTTTCCTTTTGTTTTCAATGTTCTTGGTCTCTCACAGAAGTCATGTTTTGTATTTGTTTTATTAGTATTCTTGTTTTGTTTGTTTTTGTTTTTATTGGGGGAGGGGGATAAATTGCAAAATGACCCGTGCACAGAATTTTGTAAATCATTGCTTATTATTATAAGGGTGATTTTCAAAGCTTCTTCTGTAAAATTTACGTGTTGGAAAAAGACTAAAAGCATGACAAAAAGACTAGTATACGATGAGGAGTGGAAATAAACTCACTCGAATGTAAAGTTTGGTCACTCTTAAAATCCATTTCAACCATATACAGAGGTGATTTTGTTGCTGTTGCACGATCAACTATAAAACATCCATAGAAACTGTTGCAGCTTGATAATGGAAAATGCTTGATTGGAAAATATTAAAGTGAAACAAGAAGAAATTTGAAAGTAGACTGCAGTGCTCATGATTGAATTACGTTTGTGTGTGCTTGCCTCTTTGTGTGTGTGCTTGCCTCTTTGTGTGGTGTGAGGGGGCGGGGGGTGTCTTTCTTTTATTTAGTGGAATATTTTGATGATTTTGTGTGTTCTTAGGACAGTAATCTGTATATATCAGAGATATTTTTTCTTTTTTTACGAATCTCATTTTTATTTGTGTGAGAGAAATTTCTTTTTATTTAAATAGCGTGATAGTATAAATTGTATTTTGGATCAAGGAGGTATAATCTTTACATCTTTCTGTCGGCATTCATAGGTATCAAAGGAAGCAGATCATTTACGTGCGATGTGCAAGTCTAAAAATCAACTTCTCCAGCAAGCTACGGCTGAACTTCATTCTTTAAAGACACAGCAGGGCGATCTCCTTCTTGAAAAACACAGCTTTTGGATGAGATCGCTGGTCTGCAGAAGTTACGGGCAGAGGATAAATTAGACTTTTCTGAGCTGAGACATCAACAACAACGAAAGGTAGTGCACTCATGTGAAAATATACAGGGATTATAGCACTCATCTCTTCAAAAGAAACTATTGAAGCATTTTATTAGTGAGATACAATCAGAAAGTTTTATGAGAGACAAACAGTCAGAACCAAGAATCCTTTTTTTGCTGTCTCTGACCAGAGAAATTTTGTATGGTCATGGTGACATTACAACATGTGCAAAGACATGAATTGTAAATATATCCATAAATTTAAAAAACATAAATCTTACACAAATGTGTCAAATGTCTAATTTTCTTTGTGTGATAAAATTTGTCCTATAGAACACTGAACAAGGGATTCAAATAATCTTCGTATAAACATGAGATCAGCAGTTTGTTTCTTTTCTTTTGGACGGGGTAAAGGTTTGTGGACTTGTGACTGACTACAAAAAAAAAAGTGTGGCATCAGTATTGACTCTCTTCTCTCTCGTCTTGTATAGGCTGTGAATGAGGGAAATGCCAATAATGGGATGGCTGAAATGTATGCAGCAGCCCTTGACAAGTACGAGAATGTGCCAAAAGATTTTGATGTGTTGCGTGAGAAATATGCTGAGCTTGTTGCCTCTCAAGGCGCCGCCATATCTCAGATGGAAACCATGTCGGTAGAGAATTCTAAGCTGGCTGCTGACTTGGATGAAATGAAAGCCACGAGTGAAGCGTTGTCTCAGGAAAGAAACGGCTTAAAGCAGCAGTGTACTAACGCAATTAGAGAGTGGAACCAGGTGAGTCAATGATTCGTTTCTTGGCGTTGTTATAATGCAATTTGATGTGATGTTGAAAGGGAAAGTTTTTCTTTTTACCTGATTGTACCAGATCACACCATCCTATTAAACAAAATTCATGAAACAAATCTCTGTATTGACATTACAAGGATACTTCTCCTTTTACCTTCTGTTGTAATGTTCAAAGGAATTCACACGATCTTCCCAGTAAAATATTTCATATTCTGTCCTGAAAATTTTGAAATATGAAAAGATTTGAACTTCAAATAGGAGGTGAGAGATCTTGAAAGTCATTCATTAGGTCATTAGCTCTATTGAACAGCTTCAAAATGGTGCGTCACCTGATCATGGAAGTATAGTTGGCTTGGTTCATTGCATATTTCCATGATCTCCATTTCATGGCAAAGTGATGTGTACGCACATGTGAAAGTTAGTCATTTAAGCTTGACTTAACGAGTTGATAAATTTTGTTTGTGTGTATGCCCATGTATTTGTCCTCTCTGTGGCTCTATTTGGTAGGAACATAGATTCATCATCTCTTTTTATCAGTTGCTTCACATCAGTGTTGCTTTTAAAAAACGGATTTTAGGTTTTGAGAATTATAATTGTTATTTTAATTAAATATGAAGTAATATGGCATCATGTAAACCTGCCTTTAAAGCAAATTTTAACTTCAGAAAATCTACAAAGGCCCCCAGTGGTTCAAGTTTGATACTTGTTTCCTTTCCTGTTGTCTCCTAACCCAGTAGAGAAAGCTAAAACTTGATTTTGTTCTCTTCTCAGACATTAATCAAACACGGCCAATTGAAGGAAAAACTAACCTTGGTAATAAAGCAGAGAGATGAGTTTTGTAAAGACTTTAATCACACCTTTACCAAGCAAGCAGAGCTAAAGAAGATCAATGAAGCTTTAAGGGCAGAGAAGGATGCAGCTGTGAAGGAGTATGCCTTGGTCATGTCAGAAAGAGATACTGTGCATAAGGTAAATATTTTAAGGGGGAAAACCCAAACTCCCCGACCACCCCCTCTCTGAAGATTCAAAGAACAGAACTTCCAACCAGTGCCTAAAAACATATTGTTTTTGTTTTTTCAGTCCCATAAGTCTGTATTTACCTTTGAAAAGTACATATATGAGGGTGTAAACTTGTTTTTTTTTAAAGAAACCCTAAGTTAATGACAAGACTCAGAGAGATTGGGGTGAAAGCCTGGAAACGCTATGATTTTGCAAAATTATGGTCGCACTTTGCCAGAAAGGCCAAGGATTGGCAGATTTTAAAAAATTATTTACTGTAAAGAGAATAAGATTATATTGAATTATCAATGTTTATTGGAAATAACTTGGGCCGTCATGTGAGTTGAAATAAGTTTGTGTAGTCCACATCCATTTTTCGTTTTGAAAAAGTTGGCAGCTATGAAAGAAGAAGAAAAGGTTCACATTCATATGCGCATTTTAGATTTAGGTTTGATTTAATGCTTTTGCGGTATATAAGATAATTTTGTGAGACTGAGAAGTCAGATCTTCAGAATTTCCTTGTTTCCTATGGTGTAAAACAAAATGGGGTAGGATGTGGAATAATGAAGATGAGGATGAAAAATTGTTTTTTCCTTGAATTTTCGTGCAGGGGAAAAAACAAGTATTTGATGCTGATGTTGTCTGTCACAGGCTCATGTAAGTTTAATTATTTAGTCATTGATATTCATTATTGTTTTTATTTACATTCTCCTCACAGGAAATTGAACAGCTGCAAGACAAGCTGGGCTCTGTAAGCAAACATGCTGAGATACTAACAAAGGAAAAGAAAGGAGTTGAAAAAGAACTGGATACTATTAGACAAGATATGAACACAGTCCTGTCTGAAAGGGACAAGTACCGCCGTGAGCGTAATGATATAAACGGCATCAACCAGGTAATGCTGTTATTCAGTCCTAGATATTAATTTGCAAAAGTCATGTCTTCCTTTGATGCCATCATGCCAAACTATATTATATTCAGCATCATTAATGTCTTTTTCTTAGTATAAGAAAGGAAGTCTGAGAAAGATTTACTCATTTTTCCTTCTTTTTTTCTTCTCAATTTGTTTTATACTGTTCGGTGGGTTTTAGTAATTTCATCAGAATCTGTGAAACTTATTTCATTGAAGACAAATAATTGTGTCATTAAAAATAAAATTCTTATGTATATCTTCCTCTTTTTTCAAATGCTTTTAGGGTCTAAAGCACATCTAACGTCTCGAATATCAAGTGCGCATGGAACAGCAAAGAGATGTTGCTAGGAAAGAACGCAATGAAGCCTACGAGCAAATGGAACAGATCATAAAGGAAACGCAAAAAGAGAAAGCTGAAGAGATTGATAATGTTGCAAAAGAGACTGATTCCTTAAAGAAACAAATTGAGAAACTGAAATTAGATTTTGAAAGTAAGTCACCAATGCTTTTTTCTTTATCAGTTCCCATTCTACCTTCTGGCATATGGGTCAGATAAGCTTACTGAGTTTAATTTGAGAAATATTTAGTTTACAATAGAATTGTTTAAGGACAGTTTTGAACATCCTTTCAGGGTAAGCAAAACGACTGAAGTGAAATTATTGAAATGCTTTCTGTAAATGTCTACATAAATTAGTCATATAGCAAAAAAAAACAAAACAAACTACAACTGGGTTTCACAACACACGTGATGTTTATCTTTATCTTTCACAGGTGCTGAACAAGAGGCTGAGAATGCCAATAAAAATAGAGACAAAGCATTCAGTGAACGTGATAAGATAGTGCAGGAAAGGGAGAGCATCCGGGCTCTGTGTGACAATCTCAGGAGGGATAGAGACCGTGCTGTAAGTGATTTGGCTCAGGCTCTGCGTGATTCAGACGAATTCAAACGTCAGAAAAATGAAGCGGTCAAAGAGTTGAAGGAAATCAAGTAAGTGTGTCTTCTTTCTATAGTTCTACACACTTTCATGTGTTATGAATTCTCGCCGGTGGGGTTTTGTTGCAAAGCGATAAGCATATTGAAATTGAATTTATTGCTGAAACAATGCGGGGTAAAGGAGTGTTGAAGCTGTCATAGTCTCTCCCACTCTGTAAGGCAAAGGGAAGTGGAAGGGAGGAAGTTATTGTTATTTGGGAAGGTGGAGGAGTATATTATAACTTCTTACTCAGATTTCCTACTACTTTGTTTTAATGTTTAGAAAAGATTGTGTGGTTCTTTAAAACAAACCCAACTGTTCTTTGCATGTAATTTAGATGCCACAACCAAATTTTGAAAAATATTTTGATTTCACAGTGAACAATTTTTATTTCCGTTTTCTTCAAAACCCTTGGTTCTTTCTACATTTGTTATTGTTTGCTATTTCTGTTTGTCTTGTTTTTTGTAATGTTTTGAGATAAAATTATGGTTTCATCTTTTCTTCAAAGGAGCCGGTATGAGGCCATGGTGGAGAAAGATACCCGTCGTCATCAGCTTCACTACATAGGGCACAATCACAGTAGGGATTCTGCGATTGATGCTGATCTTCAAGACCTAGGTGCTGAAACAGCAGAGATTCCAATTGAAATGGTAGGCGAACAAATAGTAGAAGTATAGAAGATGTATTGCTCATATCTCTTCAAAAGCATGCTTGTCATGTTCTAGACATCATGCTTACATGATACTTGTTTTCTTAGAAGCAGAAACCAATGTTTTAAGCAAAAGAAAGGGGTGGGAAATATTTGCAGTCCATGTGTAATAACTCAAATCTCTTTCTAAAAAGTTTTTGTTTCTTTTATTATTTTGAATTTAACAGTAATACGTTTGTGGTCATGACATATTGTATGATCAATACAGAGAGAAAAGCACCAAACAACAGGGCATTCATTTTCTTTGTCAACTTTCGAGACCTGCCTATTTCCTGTTATAACTGGAGCTGTTTTATGTTTCCATCTTTTTTTCCCCCAGGAGTTATCTGAATCTGGGGAAGTTGGGTTTGAGGTCCTGGGTGGCAAGGATGATCCTCAATTTCTCAATGACCCCTCGGTCATCGTAAGTCATGTCACTAAAGGCGGCCCAGCAGAAGGCAAACTGCGGGTTAACGACACCATATTGAGAATCAATGGCATGGATACCATCAATATGGAGAAGAGAAGTGCTCTTCAGGCTCTACACAAAAATTCTGGCGTTATCAACCTGGTATGTGGCAATTCAAGTTGAGCGATATTTACTTTGACCTATTATTTTCTTCATTATCTTGAGATATTTTGCTTTTGATAGTTATTTTTTGGTCAATTTGTTATGGTGAAAGGTTAATTGTATTTCTAAGGCTGTTGCCTTTCATCATTTTAGAGACATGTTCAACTCACTTGTGGTTGGTTGGTAAGTCTTACTTCTTTTTACTTGGTCTGCTTCACATATCTTTTAATTCACGGTTTCCTCTTAATTCACCTTGGAGATCTTCATTTGAGTGGATTGCAATGAAAGAAATGAATTCAGTCTTTTAAACGTCTTCATAATATCTGTCTATTGTTTTCTCTTCTCCGGTTTTCTTTCACCAATCCCCACCATATTTATCTTTCATAAATGTACGAAGCCAATTGATGCAATCAACAAATTTTATATTCACAGTTCATAAAACGACGCAAGTCTACTGGGGCAAGAATATGGCAACCTGTACAGATTGTCCTATCATGTCAGAAAGGTCTGTTTTATCCTGTTGCTTTTATATTTCAGGTTTTACACCTCACCTTCATGTGTGTGATTTTATAGTCTATTAATGTTATTGTTTGCAAGCCCCTTCACAGTCATTTGGCTAGTCAATTTTTAACTGGGACAAATGCAAAAGGTTTGGGTCCTAAAAGAAAAACAGCTTTATAAAATTGTCTTCAGTTTATAATAATTTATCGCATTCCTTGAGACTAGATTTATTTCCTTCACATAATGTAATGAGTATGTAAATGCTTAATAATTTATGTCTTTTTTTTGTTTTTTAAAAACATCGTAATGAGCCTTTTTTTAAAATTCCTTTTTTCACCAGATCCTGGGATTCAAATAGACCAAGGCCTCTTTATTACACAGATTTGTCCTGGTGGTGTTGTTGCCAAATATGGTGTTCTGCCATGTGTTGGAGATAGGATCATAAATGTAATATTGATTTATCAATTGCTCATTTATTTGTTTTATGTTATTTGTTTATTTAATAGGCTCCAATAGCTTGGTTGGTAGACCATCTGTCTACCACACAGGAGGCTTGATTTCAAGTCCCAGGCTGGGCAAGTTTATCTGGCCCTCCTGTTGACCCAGCAATGAAATGTGTAACTAGGTCTAGTCAGACTTGACAAAAGTAATGACGGCGTGGACAATAAATGCAAACTACCACATTGTGCAGTATGTCTAGAAAATCAGGACCCGACTCCTGAAGACCCTATGCTCAACTCTGTCTATTGGACTTTCTTTACTTCCATTTGTTTATTTATTTATTAAATATGTTTATTTAGATAAATTATTCTTTCATCTTTTATGTGTTGCTTAAAGTGACAATAATTCTTTGGCAAGAGTTTTCTTCAATCTAGGTGAATTTGCAAGAATCCAGACTTGTAAGCCTTTGTTTATTCTACTTGTTAGGATTGGAGATAGGGACCTGGAGAGATTGGGGAGAGGCTGGATAGTATTTCCATTTAGAATTGTTGATACAAATGGGATATTGTGTTGATGTTTCAGGATGAGATTGTCACTGCCCCCACGCTCACTTAATTCTTTTTAAGCCCACACCTTTCATATCGCAGTGTAAAAAAACAAAGGAGAAAAAAAAAAGAAACAAAACCATCACTGTTTCCTTAATTGATAACTGATAACTCACGCTTCTTCTTCGACAGATCAACAATATCTCGGTGGATGGCCTAACCCCTTCCAAAGCCATAAAGATTTTAGAATCAACTTGCGATTGCCTGGTGTTGGACGTATGGAGGCAGGCATCACCTTTCAGCTCCGCCGGGTCATCCCCAACGCCCACATCAACAGGAATTAATTCACCCTTACCAGAGGGCATTGCCGTTTCTAGCACCATGAGCAAGTCCGACACTCTGGCTGTCCGGAGCAGCTCGTGGGAAACGCCTAGTGATGCTAGTCGCAGTGCGGGCAGCAGTAAAAACTTAAGAAGCAGTGGCTCACAGACAGATAGTCTGGACAGCCCCGGTCCTAGTCCACGGAAAACTCTTCAAATCAGGAGCATGACAAGGTGCGTCATAGTCTTCCCATGCTCGACAAGGCCAAGGAGAAAGTGGAGAAGATCTTCAGGTCCCGCAACAAGAGTCAGGAGAGGGAAAAGGAGCACGAGGAGAAAAAGGACTATGAACATTCGCACCCCTTCTCAGTACGTTAGCAAAGCGAGCCAACACAAAGGTGTTGAGGATTGTGGCACCCAAGTCAACTTGTTAAACCCTGATGTTGTTGATCCTGATGACTTTTCCAGCAATTCTTATTCCAATGTGAGAAACAATAATGGTACCAATAACAAACCTTTGCCTCAGGACAACCGATCCTCGAAAAAAACAACAGAAAACGTGAACTTGAATTTGACATAAACAGCGGCACTTGGCCTAAAACAAGGAACCCACAAAGTCAAAACCCCATAGAGCCGCCATCATACATATTTGCTACTGGCCACAAACCGTCAAAGGAAAGGCCTAGCATCAAGGATCTGTTCAACAACAGTCCTGATTCTAACAGTAGTAGCAGAACACTGACGTCTGGTACAGGTGTCCATCACAGTTCGCAGAATTCAGACTCCAGCATTAAATACAACGCTCATGGCTTCCCTCCTGATACTCAGTCATCCTCATCAGCCTTCTCCCCAACCTCTCCCTCCAGCACTCAGCAGCAGCCCCCCTCCGTTCCCCATCCTGTAAATAGTCATATCATGCCCTCGGCTGTGTCCTCCACATCTTCATCGTCCATTCTAGCTTCATCAAAGTCGCCGTCGCACTTTTCTATTGGCATCATGCATGGCCCGGGCCTGATCCCGTCAAACCATCCTCATCCTTTTGTGCCTAGTCGAGGGTCAGCCATGGTTAACAAACATGTACCAGCTCAGATCTATGGGACTATCCCCTCACACAAACATCCAAACAGCTACAGAGGAAGCCTGATGTCCTCTAACCAGGCCCATGTTCAGCCGTCTGGTGTAGGCCCTACCAATTCATCCCTCCCACCAGAACTGCGATTTGAAACTGCTCCAAATGTCCATGCTCAGAGAGGCACTAAAGTACAACAGGTCAGTTGAGCTCAATTACTCTGGTCTACCCATTTATACTAGCCTATGGTCGATTGAACACGAGCAAAGACAAATTCAAACTTGTCAGTTCCTTGCTTTTAATTTTCCACAGGAAGTGGAGAAGTGGATGAACATTTCCTTATTTTAACAAATTCCCGTCTAATGGACGGAAACATTTATGTAGATGAGATAATTTTCCTAATGCTTTTAACTATGCCCTCAGCCACCCTTAATATAGTCTGTACTTGTTCTTATAATTTGTAGAATTTATAGAGGTTTATTTTCATACCCTATTGTGATTGCCCGATTGACGTTACTTCCACTATTATGTGATGTATTCTTTGCTGCTCTCATCATATTATGGGCTTTTCAATAGCAAAATAGATCATGCACCTCTTGCTTGAGGTTTGCATGTTTATCATCTAATTGATTGTTTGTGTGTCTGTTTGAGGATGGGAAGATGTGTTGAGCAAAGCAATCCAAGAGTTGAAAATTTGCTCAAGAGAGGAAGAGAAAGAGTTCTCTGGAGGGGAGATGGGCAATTTTTCTTTTTATTTGTTGAGTTTTTCCTTGCTCTTATGTTGTTGGTGGGATGTTTCATTTTTTTTATTTACTGTTTTTATAGACGGAGAGGGTAATATCAAACAGATTTAGGGGGGGGATGTAGATTACAAGTAAACGTAGCCAGATGTATTTGTTTGTTACACTATATACATATATTTACAAGTATGTTATTAGATCTTTTGTGCAGGAGCATTTTTCTGGAAAGTTTAAAAAAGACAATCACTCATTTATTTGATCAGATCACTTTGTCAGTTATGATGTATTCTTTTGTGATAAAAATTTGTGGTACGGTGCATTTCATGAAATCAATAATTGGGATTTTGTCAAGAAAAAAGGCTGAATGTGACAAAATCTAATTTAAACTTTGTGGGATATCTGGACTATCATTATTGCCAGATTAATTTTTCGCAGTCTTGAAAAACGTGGTAAGACAGATTTCAGGAAAAGAGGGTTGAATCAAAACATTTTTGTTTTTGAAGAAGGTTGTTCATGCTAGATTAAAGCACAAACCATGCATAATTTGTATTAATATTGTTTAAATAGTCTTTTCCCTGTTTTACTATTGTGTCTCTTATTGTGAAGTTATGGATTTACTTGGAGATTTATTCCAGCCATTTTCAATCTTGTGCAAATTTTCTCTGTTTTGCTACTATATCATTTCAATAGTACTGTTGTGAAGGTATGGATTTACATTAAATGGAGATCATTCCACTCATTTTCACACTTTTTCATTTGCAGATGAAACAAAGAAGACCTGCCTCTGGTCCCAACAGAGTAGACAAGCATTGGCAACCTCCACCCGTAAACTGGCCACCAAATCGAGTTTCATCAGAGTCTCCGGTCGGTCAGTCCCATGTCCAGCCAAATTTTTTACCCGCTCATCGTTCCAATGGTGCTTCTCCTAACGCAGTTTTAAGTACCTACCCAAACACTAACAGAGGGGCTGCGTCGCCATATGGCAACGGACCCACATCACAACAAGTGCTTTCACCACACTCACATAATTGGGGCTTGAGGCCAGCATCTCTGGACGTGCCCCAGTCTATAAAAATTTCATCCGAGTTTGTTGCGGATCTTCCGGACCGCCACCGCATAGCATCTCCGGTGACCCAATCCCTAGGATCTGGTATCATGAGCAAGTCGCAGCAGCAGCATCACTATCATTCTCCAATGTCTGCACTGTGAGTATACACAATTTTAATGTTGTTTGATTGTAGGGGGGGGGGGTCTATGTAGGGCGGGAATGTGTTTTGTTTTGGGGTGGGGTTTGGAAAGGATTTTAAGTGGGTTTTTTTCTATAATAAGGACTTTTTGATTCACAACATAATTTAATGAATATTAAAAAAAATATGCTCTTGTTTATCTCATTGTATTATTTCATAAAGTCTTCATATTTGAATTTGAACTTGAAAAATACTATACTTCTGTGAAAATAAGAGAATGATCTCAGGAAAAACTCAGTTTGTGAAAATTTAATTTTTGCGTTTTGGGAGCATGGTTTTTGGGATCAGAATTTCTTTTCCTTTGTTCAATGGGTAAGTAATACTGTTACTGGATTAACAGACTTACGTTTTTCACTCAGTTTTATTTTCGTTGATGGATGACAAAAGAGGACTTCTAAACAGTTTATGAAAATGGATAGAAATCAAATTTTGAACTTGATTTGAAGAAAATATGAGAATAATGGAGAATCTCTTCCATCCAACAGACAATCGTCATCACCCAACCAGCATCCAAATCTTTCTTCGCCTCCCGGAACATTCCCTGTGATCAGACCAACAGACTTGGAACTAGAGGCCCTTCATCGCTCCATGGTCCTCCAACAGACAGATACAGCTCTCCTAGCCTTTCTCAAAAGGTAAACTTTCAAGAAATGTGATTTATGTTTTCTCATTGTCTATATAAGACGATATTTTGAAAATTTTAATAATTAATACTTTAGCACTTTGAATTAATCCTAATACATTTTTGGTAATGAGAAATGAGATTATGTGCCATGTGGTACTTACCCCTAATTACCATTGTATATGTCTAAATTAGCTGAAATGATTTTTTTTTATGATTTTGTCATATGGTTGCCATGGGAACGCTAATATCCTGGATTTTCATTAAAATGCCGATAATTTCATTTTAAATATGCTTTTTCAGTTTTGAACAAACTTGATGATAACTTTGCCCACACCTTATTCGGTTTAATATCTAGCCGCAATCAGTAGCTTATTTGGATAATTTACGGTTTTTGATTTTGGGAATATTTAAAAAATGCATATAGCAACCTTTCCAATGTTTGGCAAATTTAATCACAAAAAAAAAAATTCCTTTTGCAAACTTTGAAGACATATCGAAAATCACTACTGGGTGAAGTTTTTAATTGCATCATAGATGCTATATACCAACATTGGGGACAATCGGACAATAAATAAAAAAGTAAATCGCATATCACTGTCAAAAAGTAACATTTTGAGAAAATCGCATAATTTTTGTTCCGTTATTGAATGTTTTTTCGCATATAAATCTAGACAAGAATAATACAATACTTTGAAACATCATAAATCTTGAGAGGCTATCAAATACTTCATGTCGACCTATTTCGGCTGCTCAATGTCCTTTATACTCATGTAGGGACGGCACATTTTCTTATAACAGGTGTCGGCATGTTTCCCGTAGCTTTCGGCCGATCTTAGGTAATGTTGAAAATAATTCCTGAAAAGTACATTTTTCGGAGAGAGTATTTTGTGGTGATTAAAATGAGTACCAACTTGTTACACTTTGACAAAATTCTAGGCTTTTGTGGTAGGGACGACGTGTTGAAAGTTAGACCAGTAGCCTTTATAAAAAAAAATCGTGAGAAAATGAAAAAAGAACTGATACTGAGCCTTTTTTTATGGTATCAATGTGAAGGGAATGAACTGCTCCATCCAGTATACACTACAGGATGTGTTTATTACACATAAACGAGAACGGTCAGATTTGTGGTAAAACTGCCTTCCTCAGAAACCCCCTACCCCACCCCCTTAAGGCAACAAAAACAGAGAAGAGTATGAAATAGAAATGAAAGACCTGATAAGTAAGCGGGACAGGACAGAAAATTTTAGGTGGCCCATTCTTCATCAGCAACAAGGAGACAATAGGTGGACTACTGGAACATTTGTCTGTCCTGTCCCTTCCGTTTTTTTATCTCTTAAGCCTTTCATTTCTGTTTTATATTCCTCTTCATTAGTGATCGGCTTACTACAGTTTTATTCCTTTTGAAGTCCTACCAAAACCAAAGGCTTTCTTCTAAGGGAAGCAGAGCTATACGGGAGGGGGCATTCATAGTGAACTTGTTCACCTATCCCACCTCACATGGATTGCTTATTGATTCTGTCATGTTCTTCATCAAATTTATTTAACTATCAATAATTCATGACTTTCTGCCAGACTTGGTGAAGGCAAATTAGTTGAATCAAGATGCATTATTTTCTTTACTTTAGAGCTGTAGTACACTGGAGAGGTTCACGCCTACAATCACAGAAGAGCCACATGGAGTTCGATACCATCGAGCATCTCCTCATAGCCGTACCATCCTCGATGATGATCGTTCAACAGCATTTTCAAACGAGACAAAGTATTGGACAGAATTCGTATTCCTTCAAGTACGAGTGTCAATACAAGGTCCGGATCAGTGGAAATAGGTAATTATATCTCCATCAAATACTGATGAATAAGGACATGAAATATATTAAAGCTCTATAGGAACAAAGGCGAGACCCAGAGCGTAGTAAGAAAGGTTTGTAGTGCGCTGGCCATTCATTACTGGACTAAGTGACACGATGTAGATTGAAAATCCGTCAGCCCATGACCATGTGGCAAACAGCACCTCAGGTGATAAAGGGCTTTCTTGTCTAGCTACTACCTCTTCTCAATAAAGACTTGCATTTTAATTTTTTGAAGAGAACAGACTTGTATTATAAAAATCCCCCAACCTCAACTTTTTACGGAAATTGAACGTACTTGTTTGCATTTTGATTATTCAATTGAGGGAGATATAGTCTTAGGGATAAGTAAAAGTAAAATCCTATATCACCTACAAGGTATGTGTTGTTACGTAGTATGCGTGTACGTGTCATATAATTTGACTGTGACTACTGTACATTGTTTTTGTCATTATCAAGGTTAAAAGCATTTTGTGGGGAATGTTTTTACGATTTGTTTGTACTTGTTTTTTTAATTAGAATTCTATTCTACTTCCAGTGTCAGGCAGAAGCAGCCCTGTATCGCCCCATGTTTCACATTGATAACCGAGATTCGATGAAGTACAAGGGTTCTTCTCCTAATTGCGATGATTACATCTACAGACGAAATACGTAAGAAAAATTATATAAATCATTTGGTTCATCGACAGTTTCTTGTAGGTTTTGTTTTGTTATTTATTGTTTCCTGAATTTTGAGTCTCTTTTGTAGGGAGATTGGAGCAGGGAGAACGTTTTCTTTTTTTTATTTCTTAATTTTCGTTTATATTTGTATTAGTTGTATTGGGAGCTATATTATGTCATGAAGTTGATTTTCTGTTAGACCCACTGTCTGGAACTCACTGTCTACAAAAACCAGAAACTGTATTAACTTACTTTCAAATCACATTTTAAAACAGAACTATTCTGGCTAGCATATTATTAACGTTTATTGCTTGTATGCAATTGTGTGGTTTCTGTGAAGCGCCTTGGAGCATACCAAATGGATTAAGTGCGCTATACAAGTGACTTAATATTATTATTATTATTATTATTATTATTATTATTATTATTATTATTATTATTATCAATACTTTCTCATTCACTCTCGTTATTTCTCCTTTCACATCATTTTGTCTTACTGAAACTTATTTTGTCAATTTTGTTGTTATTTTAGATGGATTTCTAATTTGAAATACTTTCATGTTTGATCTGTATCACAGACCCAGTCATCATGAGACAAGAGATATTACATTTGATAAGAGTTCAAGGCCGCACGGATTTAAGATCGAGAAAGGACCTTGGGGAGGTATTTCGTGTCATCTGTCAATAACAACAGCTTAGCAGCACAAGCAGGTCTAGTCATAGGGGACCAACTGTTAGAGGTAGGCATACAATATTTTTGTCTTTCCTGCTTTATTAACATAACCTTGTCATGACGCACAGTCAGAAATAGCCTTGTAATGACTCTTAGCCTGTGTGGGAGAAGTGTGGAATGGATTTAGTGCTTGCTCATAGTTTGCAGATTTGTTTGAATTGATATCATACTTTTGAAACTATTTGTGCTAATTGAAATGAGGAGTCAGACACCAAGGGGTTTCCTATGTTCTAGCTTTATGCCATGAATAAGTGTGTTATTGTCATTCAAGTTTCTTTCTTTTTGTGTTTTTTGTTTTGACAGCTATCTGCTTTCCTTGCCAGAAGTCCCCAATGAGATTTCTTTTATTCATTTTCTACTTTTTTTTTCACTGGGGGGGGGGGGGGGCATGCTAGATGATAGACAATAATCTCTTAATGCTCATTAACAGATAATAAAAGAAAAGTCCATCATTCAGATATTAGATTTAAAAGTTAATGATGTACCTTTTCTCTCGCATCTTTATAATGACGATATCGAATCATGAGTTATTTGATGTAAATTCCTTTTCAGGTATGTGGTATAAACATGCTTAAAATGCCAATTATGACCACGCTGTGACAGTGCTCCGCCAGTGTGGTGACAATCTTACCATCAAAGTCCAGTACAACCCAGAAAGTAAGTCCACCTGACAATTACACTCTAGTAGTATGTCCAACGAAGAGTTATCCCGAAACATCACGTATTTGTTCTGGCTTTGTTGGTGGAGTTGTCTTTTTTTTTTTTGTATTTCACATATGGCTTCACTCTACTGTGGCTCTTTTGTATTACTCTAGTAGTATGTGACTTGCACTTATTTTATTTTACCTGTGATAAAAGATGGTCTCTTTTAGAATTATAATACTTTGAAGGAAACCACAGAAAGTCTTGATATCAGTCTAATCAGATTCTGAAATTCGTTTTATTGCTATTCTATATGGAGTACATTTTCACACATGTCAAGAGGACAGTTAACAGACATTTATGATAAGTTTTACTTCATTCTTTTCACTCTTCACATGTCTTTCATCTCGTTGTTTCCTCTTAATTCACCTTGAAATAGGTGCACATATGGTGGACACAAGGTGAATTCCAATGAAACAAAAAAACAAATTTCAGATTTTGTGTTTAATTTTACGTTGTCGTTCCTAAATTAAGCGTCATATTAGCTGCGCTTATTAACAAGACAGTATTTTTTGAGATTTTTGCCTGGGGTTTTTTTTCTTTCTCCAGAGTATAGTGACTGTCATGACGTGAGTAGCAGCACCTCTATCAACTCCTCTTCGCTTGCTTTGTCACCCATCCACTCCATAATGTCGGCCAGTGATAAATCTAACCCAAAGCATCAAACCAGTCCAAGCAGGGCCATGTCTCACGGTAGGCATTCGATTTTTCCCCATCTGCCTTGTTTTTGTATAAATTGTTTTAGCATTGCTGCCAAGCAATTTTTGTTTTGATTTTACCCACATCCTGAACTGAGGTGATCTCAGGGGATCTGGTAGGATCTTTAATTTTGCCCAGACTGCTCTTTATACAGCCAAGGGATCTTTAACACGCATAGTGTTGTGATGTGCACACGGGACCTTCTTTTCATCGTGCGTCTCTGGAACTAGGTGTCGATCCACCTACCTGAACCGGGGTAGATTTTAATTTGTAAAACTCAAGAAAACGTTTTTTCCGTGGACAAAACGTTTTCTTCCGTTGACGGGGCTTGAAGCCACAGCCTTTGGTTTGAGATGTCAACACCATGCCCCTGGACTACCGAAGTGTTTCATCCATGGTTCAAGAAATGACTTATTGAGGGCAGAAACTTCATACATAATTATTACCTATCTCAAATTTACAATGTAGTCACCATGTTAACCTATTGCATTTTCCTGCTTATTCAGGTCAAGTTCGAGTGAAATAGGTCAGATGTGTCGTCGCTTTATCACTTTGAAGAAGAGCGATCCCAATATGCTTGGTGCTGGTTTTTCTTTTGTTGGAGGAAACGAAAGTTGGCATCTTTATCCATGAAATCTATCATGACTGCTTTGTTGAAGGAGTCATCAGTTGCAGAGGGGAGACCACATTTTAGAGGTCAGTTTCTTATCATTAATGGCTAATGTAAAAGTACAGAAATCAATAGTTATCAGACTTTTGTAAAATGTCAGGTTTTGTTTATTTTTTTGGTCCATGTGAGTATATATTTCCATGTCTAATTTTGTTATCATCAAATTATGAAGAGTTTATTTTGTAAATTGGGGGGGGGGGGGGGGGGGGGTGGATTTGAAGAAAGAGATGACAACATTTAGGTTACATTTTCAGAAAATAGCCGTATAGCCTTATTTAAACTATAAAAAGTTTGCCCCATGTACAAAAGATAACACCTAGTATATGTATTATGTGTCGGATTTGTTTTTGTATTTTCAGTTCAATACTGTGGACTTCAGAGCCTTAACTGCTGAGAAAGCGATGGTGGAATTGAACAGGCCATGCGCAACCATAGAGCTGTGTGTTATTCAAAACATTTCAAGTAAGTCATATTTGTGTGTGAGATTAGCTCATTTGATGTAAGAAGGAGTTTTGACTCTTGTATCTCTTTCCTTTTTTTTTTATAATGAGAAAGAAAAGGAAATGGGTGTTTTTAAGTTTTTTGTAAGAACATTCAGGAATGAATTTGATTTTTTTGTGGTTTAAACTAAACGTTTCGGCTTTAAGTCATCATTTTCATTTATCTTCTTTTTTTTATACCTCTGTCTGCCAGAGTACAGCAAAACCAAGGCATACCTTGCGACAGCTTTTACATCCGAGCTAATTTTGACCGAGTTAGCGATACTGAAACTGAATTGAGCTTTCACAAAGAAGATGTCCTCTATGTTGAAAACAGCCTGTACAAAAAGCCAGCTTGGAACATGGTATGCATGGCTTGTTGATGACAAAGGGAACAAGCTTAAAGGAGGAATCATACCAAGTCGCATAAGGTAATGCTGATTTCTTGAGTAAACTCTTTTTAATTAATTTTTTTAGTCAGCCAAATAGGTTGTTATTTGGATAAAATTTTCTTGAGCATATAATGACACTTTGAATTCAATGACCTTATTCCCAAATGAGATCTTGCATTCAAGAAGGTTACTATCTTCATCTTTCCCCCTTCTAAAGCTGATAAAAATATCTCTCACCTAACAAGATAAAAACATGCAACCTTCTTACCCTGACTGGCACCGATGCTCTTCTAAAATTTCATGCTGTAATAATGTAAAATTCCTTCAAGGCCATAATTCAACTGCCTAAGCAATATTATTAAGATTCACTGACCAGATGCAATAAGAACGGAAGAATTCTGGAGAAATATCTTTCTTACTGCTGATGTAACGGATTAGTCTCATTTTTAATGATAACTATCTTGTGAATGTTGTTGTTACTGATCCAGCAGCACTCGGACATAATTTGTCTTCGGCCCAATGCCATGTAATGGTATCTGCAGGTGTTTTCCATCTGTTGTAGGGTTCCATAAATAGTGTTTCAAGTATCAGGTTTCTCGGGAAGTAGCTTGTCACGTAGGTCTTTCAATTTGTGGCATTCAAATAGGTGATGGGTCACAGTTTCATGGGGGTGGTCACAAAGCGACAGGGCTACTTCCTGAGAAACCTGATACTTGAATTTATTCTATTTATGGGGCATGTTTAGCTGTATGTGGTGTGTTCGGAGCCTGAAGATAGTGAGTTGGTCTTTTCATTTAAGTTGGTTGATGTTGTCATTTGTTTGTGGGGTGGCCATATGTCGGTATAAATCTCTTCCAGTCTTTCCCAAAGCCCATCTATTCATCCAGTCCTCTTTGCTGTTAATTTTGATGTTTTGTTTTGCAGTCTGCATTGTAGGTTTTGTGTTTGGTTGTTCTTGTCTCGATCCCCTTTTGGCAAGAGTGTCTGCTTTGTCATTTCCTGGTGTGTTTACATGCCTGGGGATCCACTGCATTAGCTCTAGCTACGCCATAGGTTTTAATTAGTTGGTCAGCTTCTAACCGTGTTTGTCTGAGATCAGATCTCTGGCAGTTGTTGAGAGGTTGAAGGACAGACATTGCGTTTGTAAAAAATGACGATATCTGATATTTTATCTGGGAATGTATTGAAAACAGTGTTGAGCTGGTAGAGTACTGTTTCTATGGCTGCTGCCTCTGCTTCAAAGTTGGTACATTTTTCTCTGCAAACCCCAGAGAATTCATCAGAGGTGCCATCTGGGTATTGGATGTAGATACCATACCCTGCATTTGATGCTGCTTTGAGAGCTGACCCATCTGTGTATACATGGATCCAGCTGTCAGGGTAGTCATCAGTGGTTTTTTGTGATGGCATCATCAGGGTTATCAGGTCTGATTTCTTTCTTTGATTGTCAATCAGCTCCATCTTGATTTGAGGCTCTTTGAATATGATATTTGGTGGATCTCCGTTCATCCGTGATGTTTCTTTCTTTGTTCCGGAGATGGTGTCTTTCTTTTAGCTCTGTAGCATGATGTAGTGGTGATTTCTGGTTTATTCTATATTTTGGTTGCCAGTTATCGACAATTTTTCTGTTTGGATGGGTGGAACTCATCCTTTTGCTTCTTTCATATACCTCTAATTCTGCTTTGTCCCTGCGCATGTCAAGAGGTTCCACATTGGTATGTATTTCACACAGCTGTTGGGGTTGATCTCATGCCTCCACTAATAAAACGTAGAGCATTGTTTTGGACCCTGTCCACTCATCAGGTTGGATTTGCTGCTTGAGCTTAGGATAGAGCTGCTATACTCGAGGGATGGGGGAATATATCCCAAGTACTGGTTTCTTTAAGGATCTGTTTATCTGATCCCCATGAGGTGCTTGTTAGCTTCTTTAAAAGATGAAGTTTTCTTACACCCTTAGCTTTGAGGTTGCATATGTGCTTTTTCATGGTTAGCTGATGGTCTAGCTGTACACCAAGATATATTGGGTTGCTCTCTTTCTCAATCTGTTCACCATTGCTGATTAGTTTTATGTTGAGTTTGGCAATCTTGTGGCTCTTTGTGAATATGGTGTAAACTGTTTTAGATGTATTAACTTTCAACTTCCATTTCTGGCAATACTCATCAAGTCTCTTCAGGTTCTCATTCATTTTCCAAGCTGTAATTTTTGTAATTGGTATGTTTCTCATATTGCCTAGTCATCTGTGTATAGGGCTGTTTCAGACTTGAGCACATTTGAAAGGCTATTGATGTAAACAAGAAACAAGGTGCAACTTAATGATAAACCCTGTGGTAAGACTTCTTCAAGAACTTCATTGACGTAATTGCGTTGTTCATTTTCGTTTGTATAGTTCGGTCCATCAAAAACCGCTTGATCCATTGGTAGAGCTTCCCATGGATTCCCAGTTCCATTATTTTGATGAATAGCCCCTTTCTCCACACACGATCATATGCTTGTTGTAGATCAACAAATACGGCTAGCGTATTGCTCTTCTCTTGGAAGCCTTTATGGATGCACTGAGTTAGTCTGAACAGCTGGTCTTCTGTGCAGCTGTTTGCTCTAAATCAGCTTGTTTTGAACTGATGTTAGTGGTTTCAAGGTACCAATAGAGGCGATGGTTTATCATTTCTTTCAGCCAGTTTTCCGATACATGATGTTAGTGATATTGGTCTGTAGCTCTTGTGTTCATAAGCTGGTTTTGTTCTTCTTGAGGATTGAGTTAAATGGGCGTTCCTCCAGACTGTAGGTACTTCCACTTCTTTGCCATGTCATGTTGATCAGTTTTAACACTATTTGTTTTCCTTTTATGGCTTAGTTTGCATAGCGTCTCATTATGTACTTTATATAGTCCTGGAGATTTACTAGGTTTCAGCTTCTTCAGGTGTGGTTAAATTCCACGCAATTGAAGTCTTCCTCCAAATATTGGCAGGCTGAGCTCTTTCCTTCTTTTTCAGCTGTTGCAAGTGCTCTAAGCATCTTGATCTTCCTCTTTGGGGTTTTCTGCTCTGTTTACTCAGGCAAAGTAAAGGTTGAAATGTCTGGCCTTCTTTTGGTCAGTGTTGATGTTATCATATGTACTGAGTGGATCTGTGAATGTAAATGTATTGTTTTGATTTGCTTATGTGTAATTGTAGTCATGGTGATGTTTGCACGGGTTGGGCACCATATAAATAATCTTCATTATTATTATTATTGCTATAATAGCCCATAGAGTTGGAATTTATCCTAGTTTCTGGAGCGTGAAGCAGAACAGGTGATTATAATCACTTCATGGAGAGGATACTAGTTTTATGCAGATTTTTACTCTCAAGCTAGTGCTTGTACCCATTTGCACATTGGTTGAGTAGGAAAAATGCGTGTTACGTGTCTTTTCCAAGGAATACAACATGGGCTTATCTTTTTTGCTAGGATTCTAACCCAGGAGCTCATGATCCCAAGTCCGGCAGACTAACTACTCGGTCACTGACTTACAGATTTCATGCTGATATTGATTTCAATAGATCTTCAAGAGGTTTGCTCATGCGAACAATCTAGCGAGATACCATTGCTTGATGTAAAGTCTGGGTGTAATCTCTCATACACCACCCTTCACTAAAATAATCCTCTTTTAAGTGATGCTGAAAAAAAACATTTTCAACTAAATGTTTCTGAATCTCTGTTTCTCTGTAAAAAAAATATGTCCAACTTGCTCTTTTTATCCCCACCCATTCTACTTATCCCTTGCCCTTTTTGTTCGATGTCAAAGGAAAATTGAAAACCATTTACAAATATTTGGAATATATTCCACTGCTTAAAGGTGCCAGGTGTGAGCAAAGCAAGAATTATTTTCAAAGTATACAAACACATAGAAGCAAAGGTTCAGATGTAATAGATTTAATTGCTCATTATGTGGTTGAAACAGCAACACACATGGCCATATCCAGTTCAAACCTCTCATGATACAAAGCAGCTATAGAAGAGTAATGAGATGTTTCTTGTTTTATTTTATTATCCTGATTAGGTTAGAAGATGAGCTGGTCCTGAGACGGACGCACTCAGAGAGCTGGAGTCTTCATGATGCCGATGAAATGAAGGCTCTCGTCGGGGCCTGCAACAGCTCGCCGGTCCTTCTTTACGGGAAACGCCACCACCGCAACAACTCAAAGGACAGCCATGAATTTGGATCTTACTCGGACGATCCTTAAACAGTGATTCTGTGCCAGTTCTTGACGGTAGGGTTTAGGTTTGGCAACTGTAGTAGAAATTAATTGTTGCCATTTTAGTCTTTGAATCTAAAGGGCCTTAATGAAGATAACCTGCAACATGTTTAATGCAAAAAGATTATCAAAGCGTCCATCATCACAACATTTGGAGAGAAGCGTGGTTATTGATTGAAGACAATTAAGTTATTCAAATTTGCAAGAAACTAAAGTCATGTAGCCCTCTGAGATTAATCTTATCAGTTGTTATTCACTTGGCACATATTCTTGTACTTGAGTGGCCAGAACAAAAGATAGATGTTAATCAATGTGAAAACTTCATTCATTCCAAATGTTTACATTGTATCCAAATGTCAAGCTATCATTATTGACTTTTCTTTTTCTTCTTCCAGATTCAATCTATGGCTATACCCAAGTGGAAAAAATTGAATGTAAGTAGTTTAAATTTAATTCAATGAAATTATACAAATATGGCTTTATTTTATTCTTTTTTTTAGTTTAAAAAACAATTAACTTGGATGACTCAGTATTGGTAAAAATGTGCCCATTTTCTCACTTATGTTCCCACAGTAAAAACAGTCCGTCCTGTTGTACTTTTGGCACCTCTTGCTGAAGCTCTGATGCGTAAGCTTGTGTCAGAATCTCCTGACAAATATGGATATTGTGAACCAGGTATGTTTAACGTAATCATTTGACATAACATGTAATGTTTCAGAAGAAATGGAGTATACATATATTATGAATTTTTTTTGTTGATTTCTGTAAGATATTTTAAGGGTTTAACTAGAACATGTTGTAGATTGTAGTTTCTGTTCATTTGCAATGAGGTATGGCTAAAATTAGTTTATGGCTCTCAGTTTCATCACCTACTGCCTGTGGTGATTTTTCTTATTTTAGAGTTATACACTGAAATAAGGTATTTCGAATTTTAGCAAAGTGTAAACAAAATTTTCATTTTGTGTTTTAAGGTTTGACAATCAAATGGAAACAGAATTTGTAGTAAAAAGAAATGTATCATTGAACTATCAGCGTGTGGAGTAACGGTTTGTTATATTATGTGGGTTTTGAGGAAAGTGTTTGTAAGACGACTGAAACCCATCAGGTTTCTCTTAAATTTGAACTGTCATTAATTATTTGTTTCATTGTTGCTCACAACTCCCATTGACAGCTCTGATGCGTGCCTCAGCGGCAACCATGGAGCAATCCTTGCTGGAAGGTGTTCTCATTGACTACTGGAAAGACGGTGATGCTTACCAGTGTGTGAGAGCTTCTGCTGTTAAAGAAATCTGTGATAAAGTAAGAATTCGGTTCTTTTCAATACTTTTATGAAGATGAATGGACACATGTATAATGGAAAAGAAAAAATCCAGCAAAGAAAACAAGTGACAGAAATATCTTTATATTACGTCTGGCTTGGGGTAATGACATTAAGAAGTTTCGTTTTCGATATTGTAAAAAGTAATGTTGTTTATAATAATAAATATTTATGCAGCGATTTCTACCATCAATGTGACTACATTTAAATTATACAATTAAATTATTACAAATGTGCATCACATCCTTAAAACAATTTGTGTTACATATTATATGTAAAAAAAAAAATTAAAATGTAACTGAATAACTCAGTTTTTAGACTTCTTTTGAATGAATTAAAAGATGGCTTAATCTGATTTTAAAACTGATGCTATTCCACAAGACAGGAGCTTCCACACTAAAGGATTTACAGTGGAATCCTGTTATAATGGGGGGGCTGGTGCGAAAAATCCGTTATAGCAGGATTCACGTTATAAGGGATCCAGTAATAAATTCAAGGGAAATAATCAAGTAGGCCTAATCTATGAGTTTTTTTCCGATTATTTCTTTTTGTTATCTCCCCTGATGATGATTTTGTTCACCGTGACCTCTAGGTCTTACTCGATCACAAATCGAACTGTTTGTTTGATTTTATTTTTTTGGGGGGGGGGGGGGGGGGTGTTCCGCAGTTTTATTCATCCCATCAAACAATAAACACGATAATGCAAATTCAAGTTAATTCAACCACACATAAAACACCACACATATGAAAGTGAAAGTACCGGTACAAGAAGACCTGTGTAACATTAACAATGAGCAATAAAAACAATCTAACTCTAAAATTGTAGATATAGTTGTACATTGGATTTGGGTTTGAAGAAGGAGTCATCATCATCACATCATCGAAAGGTGAAAGCTGCGAGTTCCCCAGGGACCCTTTGCAGCCGAAGAAGGAGTCAATTGTTGTTTGTTTCCGTGCACTGGTGGCAACGTCATCAATGAAATTCTCCACGACGTTGATGTGATCTAGCACTGACATGCTGTTTTCTTGCTGCATGCAGAACTGGCGAACCATTTCAAATGCCTGCAGTGCTGCTTTGGGGGAATGATGGCGACTTCTTCTGTTGTGTCTTCTTCTGCTGTTCCCGAACTCTCCTCTGTGACACACTGTGCGATGTCACACGTAGACAGCTCCTCTATTGGAGTAAAACTCTCTTCCACGGACAGATATTCATCAGCAGTCATGCTCAGAGGCGTAATGTCTCTCAGTCTGTCAAAAAGGTTGTCGATGTCTGTGCGATCGTTGACAGGCACTGGCACAATGTCATGTGCGGCGGGTGATCGCTCACTGTCCAACTCAGACTCAGACTCAGCGGCTGGAGTTTGAACAACTGCAGTGATAACGATGAATCCAGCGTGGCGGAAGCATTTTGCCACTGTCTCCCCTTTCACATCGTTCCATGCAGCAGCAGAGGTGAACATTGCATCCAACACACTCATTTTTAAGTGACTGTCAGCGCTCCCATCCTTGTCCAAGGTAGTGATGAGTCGTTTTAGCACTCTCTTTCTGTAGAGTACTTTGAACGACTGTATAATTCCCTGGTCGCACGGTTGTAGTACACTTGTTGTGTTCGGTGGCAGAAAAACTGTTGGATGGCCCTTAAATCAGTCAGATGTGGGTGAGCAAAGCAGTTGTCCACGATGAGTGCGACACTTCTTCCTTGTAAAAAGGAACTTTCTGTCGAGTTTCCGCACCCACTGTTCAAAGAGCGTGCCTGTCATCCACGCCTTTCTGTTGAATTTATACTCTGTTGGCAGAGTTTTGATGTTTTTGAAACGTCGCAGCTTCTCGAACTTTCCGATTGTGAGGAGTGGTACTTTCTGTGTGCCATCCATGTTGGCGGCCACTAACAGTTTGAGTCTCTCCTTTGGAATCTTGTTCCCGCTGCATACTTTCTCCCTGTCTCGCCAGCGTACGTTTTGGCAGGCATTTGTAGAACAGCCCAATTTCATCCGCGTTGAAGATGTCACTAGGCTGATATTTTGCGAGGATTTCTTGCAGCTGACCCTTCCTCCAGTTGTCAGAAGTTTCAGTCGACACCGATGCTGATTCACCGCAAACAACTTTCATTGAAACTGCATTTCGCCTTGAATCGATTCGACCAGCCGATGCTCATGTTAAAGCCCTGGTGTCCAAGGATCTTTGCTAGTTCGTTTCCCTTTTCCATTAAGATTGGGCCTGAAATTGGAATGCTGAGGCTCTAGCCTGATTGAACCATACAAGCAAAGGTGCGGTCAACGCCATCAAATTCAGGCTTCCTTATTTTCTTTCTTTCCTGCTGGAATCGTCCACTCGTATAGGCCGCCAAGATGGTTCCCTGTCTTTTGGGATGCTGTGTAGTGTACTGAATGCGATGTCAGGCGAACGACAAATTTCTGCTTTTGTGTTGATCTTTTTATCGACCTCTTCTATCAGCATAGCTTTCGTCTCGAGAGTTAAACATTTGCGTTTCTTGCCAGTCGATCTTGAGTTGGAGGCCATCTTAAAAAATGAAGTCAGGATTCTTTCTCTAGCAATTAGCAATGTTGACAGCTCGGCGTTGGCGATCAGAGGCCTCTGGATTCTGAACTCAAAGAAAGGCACTCGCCTCTAGACTCAAGGCTTACCCCCTCTGTGTTGTTCCCCACACCACACCCCTGTTAGTTTCGCGTGCTTGCACACATCGAGTACACACTACACACCACACCTTGCCCACATCCATTCAGCACTGTAAGAATCCATCACAGCACTGTGACCTCTTCATCCCCCATCGGAGAAGTGAGAGGCATGGTACTGGTAGTGATAGATCTAGGCTGGCCTATCACTATCACTATATGTATCCCTATCAGTAATCACGCGATGCATTCTGCTTGTTGGTACACAGGGCTCTCCTACTCTTTTTTCTAATCTCCAGCCTTCATTGTTGGCACACAGGGGTTCTCATATTCTTTGTTTCGCTAGATCACCAACAAGTTTCTCAACTGGCGAGGTTTTATTGGTTTATGCACTGTGCACAGCAGAAGCAATATTCCGATATAACCGACTCGCGTGTTTGTCTGATTGCGCTATAGCAATATTTTATTTACAAAAATAAAGAAGGGGAAAACGGGTTTTAGAATAGTGTCGTTTCAACCGACTTCTCGTTATTTCAGGACTTGTTATAAGTGGACTCCATTGTATTATGAAAGTGAAATGCAGAGGATTTACGGGTAACAGACATGTGAAGTTTGATTTTCACTGTCTCTTTTAATACAAAGATTTCTTCAGGGAATTTTTAAAATCATTTTTTTCTTGCTAAGATTCATCTGGAAGATAGAAAGTATTTTGTCATTTTTTCCTTTCTTTCTTCAGAATTTACATTGCCTCCTGAATGTGACTCCTCTGCCATTGATCGAATGCACCAGTCTAAATTGTATCCCATCACAATTTTTGTTCGCCACAAGAGCTCTAAACAGATTAGGTATGACTATGAGCTTCTTACGTTATGTGTCTAGTAAAAATTAAAATGTGAATATTATTGCAGAAGCTTATTTAATGCCTGCTAACATGATGCCGCAAGGAGGTCTGCATGATTCTTTAAGTTCTGTTTTAACTCCACAAGTAGAACAATTTCATTATGAATTCACAGCTTTACTTGTATGCATGACAAATTTTGAAATGGACTCATAAGTTTTATCTGGTGTCAAAAGGACTAAAATGTTTTTTCATACATTTTAACCCTATAAATATCAATTGCAATGATTACACATGTCATGGTTAATTGAGGAAAAGAAACTTTGAAATTTTGATATGGAGATCAATATTGAGGATAGATAACCTCTAAATATGTAAAAAGAACTGAATGCTCAAATTGAGTTCAACATCAAATTTGCTCTGAGGGGTCAACTGTAATTCAAATCCTCACTTTTGCCACTAGAGTTTAGGAATCCCATCGAGAGATGAGGAAGTCACTCAAAATTACCAAGTTAATCATTGCTATCCTTCAAAAACTTCAAACGGCTACAGATCGGTGAATTCCAGAAGACCTTTTTTTCATTCAGCATTGGCAATAATTTGATATTTGATTATCTTTGGATTTTTTTCATTTGAAGGAAACAGAAGTCTAGAATTGTTATATAAATGATCATTTACGGTATTTTCAATTGTTTCTTGAAGTAGATTTGATTGATGACATTGTGGTAGCAACTGATGGACAGATCAAATTGGTCCTTGATTGTTCTTGTATGGTTAAAATACCTTCCCCAAAAGCATGCTCATTATCTTATGTCTGTGACCATTTGTAAAGCATACATTGATTTTTTTAGAATTTGAACATTTTAAAACATTGAAGACTTATGTTACAACAATTGAATCATTGACAGAGATGTGCGAGACCCTCAGTTCTTAAAAAGAAGCAAGCACCAAACTGGCAAAGGAGCAGTTTGAGCAGTTTCAGAAGATTGAGCAAGACTATCATCATGTCTTTTCGGGTAAGTTCCAAGTTAGAAGCTTGGCTCTATACAATTTGAACATTAAATTGATTCATTTACCCAAAAGAATAGGGACTTGGTAGTCCATGACTTGAACTCTTCAATTAATGCAAGGTGTCATTTGGTCCATGTATAGCTTTGAACAGATATAAAAAACATAAATTGTGGCTTTCAGAAGTTCAACCTTTTAAAAGTCCCCTTGAGATTCAACGACCTTTTATTCTGTTATGAATTGTTCAAAGAAAATTTGAGCGAGTCCTAAAAATCTTTTGCATTGATCACGTGAACACTCAACTGATGATGAACACACATTTTGAGTCAAAATTCATATATTTGTAAAAGACACGAAAAAAATCATAGGCTTTTAGATCATGAGATTTGTTGAATGGTCAAGAAGAATTAATGAATCCAGTTAGTAGAAATCATGAAATTTTTGGAACTAGATCAGCATGACAAATATGATCAAACTGTTGAGTTCAAAGAGTCAGTCTTCTTGTCACATGCCGCTTTTAATCGTTATCTTGAGTTTTATCTTTACTCATCATATCATAAAAATTTGTTAAAGCAAGGTCCATGTAAAGATTTATGGCAAAAAGATTTAAATGATTTACAAGAAAGGAACAATTTTTCAAATGTCCGTGTTGACTTTATGCTTCATTTTTACACACAAAAAATGACTTGTTTTGCTCCCCATTGTTTTATCTGTCAGGTGTAACCACAGATTAATCTTGTTCCGAAAACTCTAAGATTCTTAGGCATTGAAACAGGGTCCTGGAAATTTAACGGAGATGTGCATGCGCATCAATGACATCATTGTCCTGAACAAAAAGAAAGATCATTTGTTGAAGTCAAGAAGAATTAATGAATCCATAGTAGTTGTGGAACTAGATCAGCATGAAATATTGAGATCAAAACTGTTAGAAGTCTTCTTGTCACATGCCGCTTTTTAATCGTTATCTTGAGTTTTATCTTTACTCATCATATCATAAAAATTTGTAAGCAAGGTCCATGTAAAGATTTATCTTGTGTAGACTTTATGCTTATTGTTGAAAATGACTTGTTTTGCTCCCATTGTTTTATCTGTCATTTACATTAATTTTGTTCCCCTTCTCTTCTTAGGCATTGACAGGGTGGAAATTTAGCGGAGATGTGCATGCGCATCAAGGACATCATTGTCCTGGAACAAAAGAAAGCCTTGTGGATTTCAGGCTTAAGTGACACTCGTGATGTAGATATCTTGTTGACTCATTGTATAGTTGAGAAGCTTAAAAGTTTCATCACTGCTTCATATTGTGATTTAAAGATGTCTGATTGATGTGGATGCTTGTATGTGTGTTGGGGATGGGGGAGGTGGGGTGCTGAAGATGTGATTATGGTTGTAGTTTGTGACGAGAACTAGTTTCTCTCACAGAAGAGATCCTCTCACTAGATGGTTGTGAAAAGGTAGCCTGCTATCTATGAGCTAATCAGGATTGCTGTATGTGAATTGCCATCGGTGGATAAAGCATTGAATTAAAAGCTAAGATTTTGTAAGGGTGTATAACAATATGCTTCGAATAGTTGCTGGAAATCTGGAAAGACGCGAATGTGCACTTCTGAAGTGAAGGAGCTCTTTGGTTGACATTTGGTAGTGTATTGAGACATCCTGTTATTATCTTTGGCCATCTTGTTTCTTCGAGCTAAGATGGGGTGGGCTTTTTTTCTTCTCCTTTTTAAATCTCTGGTTGCCAATACATGTCAGTATAATATTGAGAATTTGAACAGGGTTATGATTTAGATTTTTTTTTATTAAGTATGTCTTTGTTGCATGTTTTTATTGTTTTTGTATTTTTGTCCCCTCTTTCTTTAAAAGTCATGATTGAATCTCACTATTCCTGTATGAACACACTCGTTTTTTTGCCCCTTGAAACAATGTAATGGCTGCAAGGTTGTGTATTAAGGAGTCAACTTTTCTGCTTACATTTAAGTCATTGGTTGTGAAAGACCACTTTATTTTCTGTCCTCAGTGTTGGATTTTCTTTCGTAAAAGATGTCTTATTTTCTCTCAAGTTTTACTTTTATGCTTCACCGCAGTGCATTTGCTTATTGCTTGAGAGGGTTTTGACAATAGGCATCTATTTTCGGTTGTTACAGAATGTTTGCAGTGGGGGTGATTAAACTTCATGTAGATGATTTCCTTCCAGATTTAAAAAGAGCTGGGAGCTCTTTTGTATTCGGTAGGACATGTAATACTCTCATCTAAACAGACAGACTGGTGGCATTTTTAAATTGGGAGTTTTTGCTTGTTTACTTATGCTTAGCCCTCTTGGCGTGTGGTTATCCATAAGGCTGACATTGACACCAAACTTCTCCACTGGCCGAGAGGTTGAGTACCTCTCAAGCTGTCCACGGATCTTCTTTATGCCTCTCTAGGTCTTCCCCTTCTTTTTCCAACTGGAGTCCAATCTCAATGCCACTCTAGGTATTGCTGTTCGTGATATCCTTAGTACATGTCCCATGTACCGCCATCTGCGTGGCAGGACTAGTTGTGGCCTGGCTGATGTTCTCTTGTGAAGACTTTATACTGTTGGTAATTTCAGTAATTTGGTTGACACCAAATCGCTAGTAATCTCTCAGTATGTGATGATTTTCAGCAATGTCAGAATGAAGTCTCCGATTTTGAGACAGCACCACTAACATCACTATCAGTATCACACAATTGAAAAGAGGACATAACTTTTTAAAGAAATTATGTCTAGGAAATTGTAATTGATTGACCATGTCGCAAAGACCAAATAGACAAAGACGGTGTTGAGTTGCCGATCAACAGACCTACTTAAAGAGGAAAATGATTTCATAATTGATCAAAGACACTTGACCTTGTAAGATGTAATTAAATGAAGAGAGCAGTGCATGTAAGATGTTACTCTGTTTACTGATAGATACGGAATAACGTTTATCCTTTTTAAAAATGAAAAGGATAAGGTATGCTTATTATTACAATGCTACACATTTACAAGGCATTAAATAAAAAAGTTCACCTCTAAAGCGTTTTGTGCATGTAATGAAGCCTATGGATGCAAAGAATTTCTGTTTTGGTTTTCTTGTATAACGTTAAGTGTTTTAAAGAACCATTCGGAAACATTAGATCTGGTGACTTGAGTTGATTTATTAATGTACTTATCCACCCTTGTGAATTAAGCCATGATAAAGGGTATGTGATACATGCTACATCATTTCCCTTCATGACTTGATGATGCCAAATTATAAGTTTCTCTTGAGCATGATTACGACTTACGTTTCATATCGGGAAAAATATGTTTGTCTGTGTTGAAGTAGACATACAAGGACCTGCCTGCAAATGATCAACAGGTTTTTTTTACTCTCTTTCAAGCTTTTTGGACTTCAACAGTTGCAGACACTTGTTTGCAAGGCTCATGCTGTGGTGAAAAATGAACTTTTATAAAGTCTACATCGATCTTTTGACACTTTCTTAATTAGAATTCCTACTTACCTTCTTGATTTCAATTTGTTAATAATAGCATTTGAAGTTTTAATTGAATTTTAAATATTTTAATTCTTCATGTACTTTTCACCTCCTTTAGGTAGGTGGGAAAGGGGCTAATGTCCACTTTTACAAAACCTGTGGGAAATTTTTGCTGAAAAAAGTCTTAGGTTTATTGCCTTGCCATTTGTTCGTCACCAGCCCTACAGCTCTTGTTGCATTTACGTCAAGCTTGTTATTTTTTACATTCTGATTGGTTGTGAGGAAAAGGACTCTTTTATCAATGAAATGACTGGTTTGTTGTGCTCTGTGATTTTTAACTTTTCATTGTTAATATGAGAAGTCTTGTATAGAGTCTATTTATGTTTATGTATATATATATATATATGCCTCTTAGTCTTTTGCCATTGCATTTATGATGTTGAGCAATTTGTACATGTAAAAGGCTTTTGCTTCACAAGTGTGAAGATGATGGTAAAATGTTGCATGCATGGGAATTCTTTTCAGGCTAGAGTGGCATATGTTGTAGGTTTGCATTTCCAATCCCGAGAAAGTTGCACTAAAGAAATACTTTGATAGGGTCTTGTGCCATTATTGAATGTCCTGCCGTTAACCCCTGCACTACCAAGAGACACAACATAAAACTGACGGCTTACTTCCTGAAGGGATGTTATTCAAGTAATATACAGTTATGTCCCTTAGACCAGTCACCAAATCTATTGAAACACAGCATGTCTTAATCCAGTAAATTCTGCAGGCACGTGGCATGTAGCGTAGCAGACAGGCCAGTAGAATTTGTGGGCTCAGGCACTCAGGCAGCAAAGGGTTAAGACTTCAAACGTGTATTCAATGAAAGATGATGTCATTAGAGGTTTAATAAATGGGCTAGACATATCTGTTGGCAGGTGCTGCTGGTAGTAGTGGTACGTCGTACTTCTTTCCGGTCACTCTCTCACTTGTCTGTCACTTTGATTTTTCCTCTTTATTCACTCTGAGATCATTGCATATGGTGGACGGGGCAATTTTCAATCAAACAAATATTTCCGCTTCGATTTTAAATTGTCAAAAATAAGGTTATTGCAACTAGTTTTAAAGTCAGTTATGCTATAAAGATAGTCTTTAGTATTTTAATGTCATGCCATAATTTCATAACATATAGTGATTTGTGCCAAAATGTAGGAAAACTCCTGGCTGCTGAAGTAGCGTTAAGCCCATGCTCCTATCCTGCAAAAATAGGGAATATAAATGCAGTCAAAATAGTAAACAGCAGATACAAAATGTCACCAATGGAAGAACGTTGAAAAAAGATAACGATCACTATAGAGTTGCCCATGTAGTAGAAACTCAGTTGCCCATGTAGTAGAAAAATACATACAGCAATCATTGTCTGAATGCGATATATCTAGAGCAGCAAATTTCTGTGTACGATACCTTGAACTATTACTAAACATTTGTTGTAGTTATCGAACCAGCTGTGTTCAGAGATTTAAATTTCGGCCTAAGGAGTATGTTTAAAATGATGTGTTTCTGTGGGTCAAACGTTTTCTCACAAAAAGACGAAATGTTATATGAGTGTCGAAAATTCATTTCAGTGTGAAAAACCAAAGAATTGTTTTTACAGTCATTACATTATAGTTACAATGGCATTGATGGCCGAGCAGTTAGGCTGTCAGACGGGATCATGGGGTCCCAGGTTCGCATCCTAGCAAAGTTAGGTCCGCCATTGTGTTCCTTGGGAAAGACACTTAACACGTATTTTCCCACACTACCCAGGTGCAAATGGGTACAAGCACTAGCTTGAGAGTAAAAACCTGTGTAAAACTAGCGTCCTGACCACGAGGTCATTATTATCACCTGTTCCGCTTCACGCTATTGAAACCGGCTCTATTGGCTGTAACGACCTTGAGGGAACTTTACTTACGTACTTTTACTTACACTAGTTGTACATTTAGAAAAGGACATCGCCTATTTGATATACAAACATTTTTAAAAGACCACATCAAGAGTAGTAAGCATGGGTTGGCATTGAATTACAAAGCCTACAATAAATATTATTGTACTGGAAATTAAGAATAGATTGTTAAGTATAGTATCTGTATTAGCTGAATAGCTGTATGTTTTATAAAAAAAATATTCTTCCATAATTGTATTTGAAAAGACTTGTTTCCAGTTTTAAAACTCAGATTGCTATGCCTTGCTTTTAGGGGAATCACCATGTTTACGAAATGTGTCACTTCAGGCGTGTTCAGTTTGTGAGTGTTATTATTTGTTTTAAAGAGGAAAAAGTAGAGAGAATGGAGACTGAATGCATGGCATACCTTATTATGCCTTGTAAGAAAATGTGTCTGTGTGATTTTTTGTATGTATTTCTGCGCCACTCAGAATTGAATCATAAGAAGAATCACTTGAGATACTTTCGCTGTTTGTCCAAAGTATGATGTACATGTTGTTGCTTGAAATGTAATTATATAAATACTATGATCTGCCATTGACATTGATATTGTTAGCTTAAATCACTCAATTTTATTTTTTACGTTTCTTTTTTAAATGCTTGTTTTCTTTTTTTCTTTTTTTTCTTTTACCTGTAAATTCCAGTAGCACACCATCACTATCATCAAAGCTGCCATTCTTTCCATCTTGAAACTTGATTTACAACCTAATTTTTTGTTTGTTTTGTTTCACAATTCTTTACATTCATATCAGTCACCTCCATTCATCACCATCCCACTTCCCATTGTTATAATAAAGGCTATCATCAATTCCCTCAGCTATACAAAAAGGTGGACTATTCTTGATTCTGAACGTGACATTTTTCAGAATTCTCTTTAGTAAAAGGTGCTAAGTTAGTAGAGGGAATAGCCATTCCTCTCACAGCTTGTTCATTGCTTCATTTCATCATGTCATGTGATTTCAACTTTTGTTGGGTTTTTTCTCTTCAGTTTTCAGCCAATCATTTGATGAATTAAACCAGATTTCCGTGATTCACTCATCTGTGTTTACTTTTCTATAGTAGTAATACTACTAATACATTACATGCAGCAAGAGCTGAAATGTCGATTTTAGTGTGTAGTCTTTCATTTAATTTATTCAATGGTCTGATTCTGTCAGCGAGTGTTTGGCTACTACTACTGGTGTGGATGCCCTTTTTTTATTTTGCTACATCTGTCTGTATGTTTGTCTGTCTGCCTGTCTTTCCTCATTTTTCTCAATTAGCACTAAATCTTTCCTTTCATTTTTTCATATATTTTTCATCTTGCTATTTACTTTTAATTCACACTGAGATCACAGCATATGATGGATAGGGGGAAATTTAGATCAACATCAATCAAAGAACCCAATTAGCACTGAGAACTGCATTATGATCGTGATTAAGGACAGAGTTCATTTTCTACCATACAATGGAATATTATGATGTGTCATTTTGCTTTTATTTTTTGTTGAGGGTTGTTATATACTAGCCACCATGTTTAGGAATGGTTAAAGACACGGGAAGGGAAGTAAGCATGTTTTAACCCTTCATGAGCATTTGAAAAAAGATATAATAATTTAATATACGTTTAAAGTTAAATAAATGAATTAAATTATCACCGAACACCAGGCATATTTCAAGTTATGTTACTACACTGCATTGTCAGTGATGAGCCTTGTCCAAATTAAAGAGCCAAGCGCCTTACCCTTGTACTTGTAGGGATGAGTGCTAATAGAAATGTACATCATAATTATTATTATTATTGGTAAAACACTTGTCAAGCTTTAATGTACTAAAGACAATGACAAACATAATGTTTTCCATAAATTAAAAAAGATATAGATACATGTAATAATAACAATAATAATAATAGTATTAATACATGTAGTAGTAGTAGTAATAATATTGACAATTTTACATTCCTGCATACAGCAGAGAATACATTCACTTCAAATTTAAATTACTACCACCATTGACGTTTAAACATCATTTTCATCAAAAGTGAAAACTGGGGTTTTCAGTTATTCACTTGCTTAAAAATTTTCTTTTTCAGTTTTGTTTTGAACATTTGAAAAATACACTAAGCAATGTCTGGTGTTGACAGACAGGGCTCGCAAACTGGTGGTGCGGCATGCATAAAATTGAAAGCTCGTCACCAGAATGGAACAGGATCTAGCAATGCATACATACACATACGTATATATAAAGGGGGAAAATCAAAATACCCTTGACACGACCTAACAAGGCATGAAAGATATATCATTGACCAAAATTAATTTTGAATTATATCTCATGGCTTAGACTTCCAAAGGTGAAAACAGGAAATTCAACGCTCTTTTTTAACAAGAACAAAGGATGACAAAATGCAAAAAAATTAAAAATTACAATCATCAGTATTATCCATACTGCACCATAACTTTCATGATTGAGATATTAGAAGCGTCTTCTATGGCAGTTAATTAAATTTGTTGTTTTTTGGGAGGGAGGGGGGGGGGGGGGGCTTTCTTTCTTTTTTTTTTCTTTCTAGAATTAAATACATGCAACTGCACCAATACATCTTTTTACACCACCGCGTAGAGATCAGTTTGGAAAGGACAAATCCAAAGGGCGATGCGGACAGCAAAGTAAAGGTAATAAACGACACTGGATATAGTTAATTAATTAAATACATGCATTTAATTTGTGTAGTTAGAATTAAGCAGTTCGTTTCTTAGAAATAATAGACTACAGTGCAACCCCCGATAACGACATCTCCAAATAACGACAATCCCCCGATAGCGACATGGATCCCTGGTCCCGTTTTTTTGTGCTATATATCATTAGTAAAAAAAACCCTCCGAATAGCTACGTGAAACCTCCCAATAACGACATAAGTCTAGCCGTAAACACTACATTTGACATGAAAATTTGATCAATATTGACAAAATTGAGAGTATTCTTAGCAATGAAAACAACTTTTTCGGCCAATGACAACGTGTGAGATTATTTCTCCATCTCTGAGGGTACCAAGGCCGTGACAACCAGCTAGTAAACCCATCTGCTGGCTCTACCAACCCCACCCCCAACACACCGGCCCTTTTCAGGGCCCCACCACATCTTCCCAATTGACTAGCCTCGCTCGTAACGCCCCTTTTCGCCGCCATTTTGAAAAATTCTGAATAACGACATCCCCCGATAACGACATGATTGTTCGGTCCCGAGCGATGTCGTTATCGGGGATTGCACTGTACACAAGGAGATGAGGTAAGAAGGGTGGAGGAGTTGAAGTACCGTTGGGTCGACTGTACAAAGCAATGGGGAATGCTCAGGGTTTATTATGTCCCTTGTACAGGTACTAGTACTAGTAAGTTTTGTGTACCTAATGCCAGTAATGGTCTCTGGATGTACTCGCCGTATGCTACATTATAGCCCAGAGATCACCAAGCTTTTTTTCATGGTGGACCGGATAACTGAGAGAATGCTGACCGTGGGCCGGATGATTATTTTGTTCAATACAAATACAATACACTGGATACAAAAAATGAAGACAACAAAGCTATTGATTTATCAATACACGAAATACAAAATTCACACAAAAAATGAAGACAAAATACCTATTGGTTTATTAATAGTAATACACGAAATACAAAATGCACACACAAAAATAAAGACAAACATAATAATACCAAATATAGTCGTGAAATTAAGTGATGTTGTAATGTATCAGACCTAGTGCACTCCAGATATGAATAATGTTCACAGCAATAAAACAAATAACAATGAGATGTCCCACATGGTGGCATGGCAGTGGACCAGTTGAACTGACCTCGCCGCAGGCCGGATATAGCCCGAGGGCGGTGACTTTGCTATAGCATCTATGGCCTATATTATAATATTTAATTAATATACCTAATAAACGTCAACACAATGTTTAATGACGTCATCGCATATACTATATCTATGTGAATAAAGTAAAAATTACTTTAATTTGGGTAAAAATGTCGGCTCGTACAAGATAAATATTTGGGCTTCTTCACGTAAAATCCCGAATAGTGTACCA
>JAXRKP010001668.1:100000-103460 GCA_037039925.1 Doris montereyensis
TGGTGCCCTAAGATTGTTGTCTACTACTATGCCTTTGTAAATGTCTCGTCTATTCTTCCCTACGGGGCTTTATTTCATGTCATGATATATCACTTTCGACATGCTATTTGCCTCACTGTTTGTCTTAAAGCACATGTATTTCATATTGACTTGTTCAATAGATTATGGAAGTCCTGCCACCAAGGACGAAGAGTAGCTTATCGTGTAATTTCGTTCCTCCATGCAAATGGTTATATCGGAGCATGCATGAAATTACTGCTACGATGATGATCATGGAAGTCCTTTTCTATCAAATACGTGAAAGCATCATACTATACTAGAAAACTACTATTAGATATATTATATTTACTATTACTACTACTACTTACTATTACTCAAGAAACAGAAGATTAGATTTGTGCGTGGCTCCTGCGACTTTATTAGCGGCAATGAAAAGAAACTAGAAATTACGATGGAGTTAGACCCTATGTTTGATGGTAAATGAACCAGAATATCGCCATTAAGAAGATGCCAGCATAGAACAGTTTTCTTTACTTTTATTGTTGATGATTAAACTAGGACCAAACTAAGAAATGTATTATCAAAGGACAAATACTCAAACATATATACATGCATTACTACTATACATGCATCCGTTCTTCGCTGTCTTCTTCAGATTGAACAGACCCCACAGTGATTCTAGTTGTTGCGCTATATGCGCTGAGAGAATGGGCCAAGAGCTACTAGTACAGAGTGATACTCAGTGTCAAAGACAGCCAGGAAACGTCTCACCACAAACACTACTATTGAATAGTAAATGGCCACCATTATAGAACATTGCCACGCTGATGGCCATATTGACGGAGGGCGCGACGGTGCCTGAGCCCCCACCCTTGCAGGATGTCCTACTAGGCACGTTCAAAACAGGCCGTACGGGATTTACGGACCTGACTACAGCTGTCAGAATCCCTATTATCCATCTCCCTACATATGCCGGCCAGTTTTCAACAGAAAATATCTTCTGGATTGTCCTGAGCAAGATGGCCCACCAGCGGACTCTTATACTTTCTTATAGTGTCTTGGACATTGGCATTTGGATATCGTACTGAAAGGTAAACAATAATACTGTCAGACCGTCATGGCATACCTGAAAACCGTCCGCATGATTCCAGAATGAGATAACATCGTTGAAGATTGGCATTGAGACAAAGGGTGCTGTATAACAAGCAAAGACGTCACATCAAAAGTCAATTGGAAAAAAACCCCAACAGACAAGACCTAAATCCACTATGATTTCCTATGATACGAAATATTCTTTAAAGAGAAAGAGAATCTTAAGACTTTATTTGTATATGAGTGTGTCTGTGTGGCTTCAGATATAGATATATAGATAGATAGATAGATAGGTAGAGAGAGAGAGAGAGAGAGATCTAGAATAACAAATTGATATGGCTACCTTTCAATAATTAGATATTATCGTATAAATAATATGTATACATAGTGATATAATCATTGTTCATTACTATACGACACATCAAACGTATTACATATTTGATACTTAGACCACAAATTCCACAAACGAAGTACATGTATATCTTCCATAACAACCCTAAAGACCCGACCCTCTCTAGGTCTCTGTCTCTCTGTCTCTGGTCTTTCTCGTCTCTGTTTATGTTTTCTGTCCTTGTCCTTGTCCCTCCACACTGTCTCTGTCTCTTGCCTGTCTGTTGTTTGTATCTGTCTGTCTGTCTGTCCTGTCCTGTCTGTCTGTCTGTCTGTCTGTCTCTCTCTCCTCTCTCTCTCTCTCTCTCTCTCTCTCTCTACCCCTCTCTCTCTATCTCTCTCTCTCTCTCTCTCTTCTCTCTTTCTCTCTCCCCCCCTCTCTCACTCCCCCCATCTCTCTCTCTCTCTCACTCTCTCTCTCTCTCTGAATAAGTTTACTTACCGTATAATCAATTTACAGTAGTCGAGCTTCCCTAATGCTGCGAAGAAAGAACAACAACAACTACACAACAACAACAACAGGGTAGATGAGTTAATCTCTGTCTCTTGATCTAACAGCAATATTTCAAGGCTCAGCCGATTGATACCCCAGCGTCTCTCTTCTAAAACACAACAATTATGTTGGTCTGGTCCTAAGTTCTGCAGCATATCCTCACAGAGAGATGCGACTCACTCTCTCTCTCTCTCTCTCTCTCTCTCTCTCTCTCCACCCATTCCTTTGTTGATTGTAATTAATAATATTATATCATCCTATTTCATTGTTAATTTGCTACAGGTGTCCTCCGAAATTGGGCGTCCTTACGATCCCAGAGAATTGTACCCCCAGTGTGTGAACTATCCAACGAAGCCATGGTTCAACACGCCCATCTATGGTAAACCATCTCCTTGTACAACGAGCTCCACTTGCCCGTACAGTGGGCCAGACGCTCTGCCGAAAAGGACGACGGCGGCGCTGGAAGCAATACGTGGAGGATTGTCAAGAAAGTAATCCTGGGATAGCACCAAAGATGGAACATGCTCTTTTACCTGCGATGTCAACAACGAGCAAAGATACCATCATAGGCGAAATAATAAATGTTGGAATTATTTTTAAAGAAGTGTGAAATAAACGAACAACGTATATAACTCTACGTTAAAAAATAATAATTTAAGAATGAAAAAAAGTTGTGTGGCATAAGGAAACGTTCAGTGGTTGGAACGTTGACGTGCAAGTTGTCCACGTTCTAACGTTCTGATTGGTGAAAAGATGGCCTCCAAATATAGCTACCAAACGATTGATTGTTGAAACGCAAACAACCAAGGATGGCCCGTGGCTCAATCGCTTCAGAATTCATATTTTCATTATGCCTTGTTTTATTATCTCTTTATTTGTTTTTGAATGTTTTTGTTTTTTAAAACCGGATATTCTTAGTTTAACTTCAGTGTTATTTATAATTAACGCCTGTCAGTTAACGTATTTGTTTATTTGCCATTAGTAGGTATTGTCCCGCTGATTACCATGCCATATTTATAAATAACCAAATACATATACGTATATTATTATTCAAAGCAAGATTTAAAATGCATGTAATCAAGAACCAAATGGCAGTATACAACACTGTTTATTGTCCTACTCTCCTACGGCAGTGAAACCTGACCTTGATTTGTAGGGAATACAGCAGAGTACAAGCAGCTGAAATGAAATATCTAAGAAAATTGTAGGGAAAACTAAAAGTAAAAGAGACAAAGAGACAAGAGGCGTTGTAGCTGAACCGAATTGTTGTGAGCTTGTAATCACGATAACACTGGTTCAAGCCCCAAGTGCGAGCTTTTCACAACGCTGTACTCTTAGGAAAGGTACTTCACCCTCATTTCCTCACTTGACTCAGGTTTAAATGAGTACCCAGCTATTGGGTTTAGGAATATCTTAGCAGAGTGCTAATACGAAACGTCTAACAGGAATGAGTACTGCATGCTCCCCCGGGAATTGAGAAGGACT
>JAXRKP010001669.1:0-5000 GCA_037039925.1 Doris montereyensis
CAGTTATGAACAGAAACGAGCATCGTCAGTTGTGGCCAGACACGAAAATCGTCAATTGTGGTAGCAATGGGAATCGTCAGTTGTGCCCCGAAATGAAAATCATCAATTGTGACCAGAAACGAACATCATCAGTCGTGAACAGAAATGAGCAACATCAGTTGTGGCCATAAATGAAAATCATCAGTTGTGATCAGAAACGAATATCGTCAGTTGTGGCCATATATGAGCATCGCCAGTTGTGGCCATAAATGAGCATCGTCAGTTGTGGCCAGAAATGAGCATCATCAGTTGTGGCCATAAATGAACATCGCCAGTTGTGGCCAGATATGAGCATCGTCAATGTGGCCAGAAATGAGCATCGTCAGTTGTGGCCGGAAATGAATATCGTCAATTGTGGCCAGAAATGAGCATTGTCAGTTGTGGCCAGAAACGAAAATCGTCAGTTGTGGCCAGAAACGAAAATCGTCAGTTGTGGCCAGAAACGAAAATCGTCAGTTGTGGCCAGAAACGAAAGTCATTAGTTGTGGCCAGGAATAGGAATCGTCAGTTGTGCACCGAAATGAAAATCATCAGTTGTGGCCAGACACGAACATCATCAGTCGTGAACAGAAATGAGCAACATCAGTTGTGGCCATAAATGAGCATCGCCAATTGTGGCCAGAAATGGGAATCGTCAATGTGGCCAGAAATGAGCATCGTCAATGTGGCCAGAAATGAGCACCGTCAGTTGTGTGGCCATAAATGAGCATCGTTAGTTGTGGCCATAAATGAGCATCGTTAGTTGTGGCCAGAAATGAGCACCGTCAGTTGTGACCATAAATGAGCATCGTCAGTTGTGGCCATAAATGAGCATCGTCAGTTGTGGCCAGATATGAGCATCGTCAATTTTGTCCGGAAATGAATGTCGTGAATTTTGCCGGAAATGAATATCGTCAATTGTGGTCAGAAATGAGCATCATCAGTTGTGGCCATAGATGAGCAATGTCAGTTGTAGCTAGAAATAAACATCGTTAGTTGTGGCCAGAAATGAGCATCGTCAGTAGTAGCCAGAAATGAATATCGTCAATTCTGGCTAGAAATGAACATCGTCAATTGTGGCTAGAAATGAACATCGTGAATTGTGGCCAGAAATAAACATCGTCAATTGTGGCCAGAAATAAACATCGTCAATTGTGGCCAGAAATGAACATCGTCAATTGTGGCCGGAAATAAACATAATCAGTTGTTGCTAAAATGAGCATCGTCAATTGTGACCGGAATTGAGCATCATCACCTGTGGCCGGAAATGCACATCATCAAATGTGGTCAGAAATGAACATTAGTCAATTGTGGCCGGAAATGAACATCGTCAATTGTGGCCGGAAATGAACATCGTTAATTGTGGCCAGAAATGAACATCGTCAATTGTGGCTAGAAATGAACATCGTCAGTTGTGGCTAGAAATGAACATCTTTAGTTGTGGCCAGAAATTAACATCGTCAATTGTGGCTAGAAATGAACATCTTTAGTTGTGGCCAGAAATGAACATCGTCAATTGTGGCCAGAAATGAACATCGTCAATTCTGGCTAGAAATAAACATCGTCAATTCTGGCTAGAAAGGAACATCGTCAGTTGTGGCTAGAAATAAGTTTCGTTAGTTGTGGCTAGAAATAAGCATCGTTAATTGTAGTTAGAATTGAGCATCGTTAGTTGTAGTTAGAAATGAACATCGTTAGTTGTAGTTAAAAATGAACATCGTTAGTTGTAGTTAGAATTGAGCATCGTTAGTTGTAGTTAGAAATGAACATCGTTAGTTGTAGTTAGAAATGAGCATCGTTAGTTGTAGTTAGAAATGAACATCGTTAGTTGTAGTTAGAAATGAGCATCGTTAGTTGTAGTTAGAATTGAGCATCGTTAGTTGTAGTTAGAAATGAGCATCGTTAGTTGTAGTTAGAAATGAGCATCGTTAGTTGTAGTTAGAAATAAACATCGTTAATTGTAGTTAGAAATGAGCATCATTAGTTGTAGTTAGAAATGAACATCGTTAGTTGTAGCTAGAAATGAGCATCGTTAATTGTAGTTAGAAATGAACATCGTTAGTTGTAGTTAGAAATGAGCATCGTTAGTTGTAGTTAAAATTGAGCATCGTTAGTTGTAGTTAGAAATGAACATCGTTAGTTGTAGTTAGAAATGAGCATAGTTAATTGTAGTTAGAAATGAGCATCGTTAGTTGTAGTTAGAAATGAGCATCGTTAATTGTAGTTAGAAATGAGCATCGTTAATTGTAGTTAGAAATGAGCATCGTTAGTTGTAGTTAGAAATGAGCATCGTTAATTGTAGTTAGAAATGAGCATCGTTAGTTGTAGTTAGAAATAAGCATCGTTAGTTGTGGCTAGAAATAAACATCGTTAGTTATGGCTAGAAATGAGCATCGTTAGTTGTGGCTAGAAATGAGCATCGTTAGTTGTGGCTAGAAATAAACATCGTTAGTTATGGCTAGAAATGAGCATCGTTAGTTGTGGCTAGAAATGAGCATCGTTAATTGTAGTTAGAAATGAGCGTCGTTAATTGTAGTTAGAAATGAGCATCGTTAATTGTAGTTAGAAATGAGCATCGTTAGTTGTGGCTAGAAATGAGCATCGTTAATTGTAGTTAGAAATGAGCATCGTTAGTTGTAGTTAGAAATAAGCATCGTTAGTTGTGGCTAGAAATAAACATCGTTAGTTATGGCTAGAAATGAGCATCGTTAGTTGTGGCTAGAAATGAACATCGTTAGTTGTGGCTAGAAATGAACATCTTTAGTTGTGGCTAGAAATGAGCATCGTTAGTTGTGGCTAGAAATGAGCATCGTTAATTGTAGTTAGAAATGAGCATCGTTAATTGTAGTTAGAAATGAGCATCGTTAATTGTAGTTAGAAATGAGCATCGTTAATTGTAGTTAGAAATGAGCATCGTTAGTTGTGGCTAGAAATGAGCATCGTTAATTGTAGTTTGAAATAAACATCGTTAATTGTAGTTAGAAATGAGCATCGTTAATTCTAGTTAGAAATGAACATCGTTAGTTATGGTTAGAAATGAGCATCGTTAATTGTGGCTAGAAATGAGCATCGTTAATTGTAGTTAGAAATAAACATCGTTAGTTATGGCTAGAAATGAGCATCGTTAGTTGTGGCTAGAAATGAAACATCGTTAATTGTAGTTAGAAATAAGCATCGTTAATTGTAGTTAGAAATAAACATCGTTAATTGTAGTTAGATATGAGCATCGTTAGTTGTGGCTAGAAATAAACATCGTTAGTTGTGGCTAGAAATGAGCATTGTTAGTTGTGGCTAGAAATAAACATCGTTAGTTGTAGCTAGAAATAAACATCGTTAGTTGTAGCTAGAAATGAGCATCGTTAGTTGTGCCTAGAAATGAGCATTGTTAGTTGTGGCTAGAAATGAGCATCGTTAGTTGTAGCTAGAAATGAGCATCGTTAGTTGTAGCTAGAAATGAGCATCGTTAGTTGTAGCTAGAAATAAACATCGTTAGTTGTAGCCAAAAATGAGCATCGTTAGTTGTGGCTGAAATAAACATCGTTAGTTGTAGCTAGAAATAAACATCGTTAGTTGTAGCTAGAAATAAACATCGTTAGTTGTAGCTAGAAATAAACATCGTTAGTTGTAGCTAGAAATAAACATCGTTAGTTGTAGCTAGAAATGAGCATCGTTAGTTGTAGCTAGAAATGAGCATCGTTAGTTGTAGCTAGAAATAAACATCGTTAGTTGTGGCTAGAAATAAACATCGTTAGTTGTAGCTAGAAATGAGCATCGTTAGTTGTAGTTAGAAATAAACATCGTTAGTTGTAGCTAGAAATAAACATCGTTAGTTGTAGCCAAAAATGAGCATCGTTAGTTGTAGCTTGAAATAAACATCGTTAGTTGTAGCTTGAAATAAACATCGTTAGGTGTAGCTAGAAATAACATCGTTATTGTAGCTAGAAATAAACATCGTTAGTTGTAGCTAGAAATAAACATCGTTAGTTGTAGCTTGAAATAAACATCGTTAGGTGTAGCTTGAAATAAACATCGTTAGTTGTAGCTTGGAAATAAACATCGTTAGTTGTAGCTTGAAATAAACATCGTTAGTTGTGGCTAGAAATAAACATCGTTAGTTGTAGCTAGAAATAAACATCGTTTGGTGTAGCTAGAAATGAGCATCGTTAGTTGTATTGAAATAAACATCGTTAGTTGTAGCTTGAAATAAACATCGTTAGTTGTAGCTTGAAATAAACATCGTTAGTTGTAGCTTGAAATAAACATCGTTAGTTGTAGCTTGAAATAAACATCGTTAGTTGTGGCTAGAAATAAACATCGTTAGTTGTAGCTTGAAATAAACATCGTTAGTTGTAGCTTGAAATAAACATCATTAGTTGTATTGAAATAAACACTCGTTAGTTGTAGCTGAAATAAGCATCGTTAGTTGTGGCTAGAAATAAACATCGTTAGTTGTAGTTAGAAATAAACATCGTTAGTTGTGGCTATAAAATAAACATCGTTAGTTGTAGCTAGAAATAAACATCGTTAGTTGTAGCTAGAAATAAACATCGTTAGTTGTAGCCAAAAATGAGCATCGTTAGTTGTGGCCAGAAATTAAGTTTTGAAAACAACAAGAAAAAAGTCCCAAAACTTTAATTTTTAAAAGCCGTGACCTCAAATTATTCGTTTTTTATTTGAGCTTTCTGGTTGGTTGATTTCTTACATATTATTAGGCTAGAAGAAACATCAGAGATGGCTTTATGTGATATTATCTAAACAAAAATGGTCTAAGTCTGATTTGAGCATCAGTGCTATGCAACTGACGATATGGGAACCGGACAGAATCAATCCAGTGACCTGCCTGTCAACGTCCATTGCCTCATCATGAAAAAAAAAATTTAAAAAAGAAGAAAACTAAAGTAAGGTCCATAGTCGAGTTAAAGTAGGCCAATCCGGAGTTCGAGTCCTGATGTTCCTAGTCCCTGATGTTCTTAGTCATACGG
>JAXRKP010001669.1:12500-17500 GCA_037039925.1 Doris montereyensis
GATGTCTGGGCCAGGTAGAGTTTTGAACCGGTGGGATATCTGGGCCAGGCAGAGTTTTGAACTGGTGGGATGTCTGGGGCAGGTACAGTTTGAACCGGTGGGATGTCATGACTACAAAACTCACAACTCTACCGATCGCGCCACATCGCCTCAACGCGTTTCTAGATCTATACATAATTGATAATAAGTAGGAAAATTAAATTTTTTAAAGTAATTTTCAAGGCAGTCTTGTATTCTAGTATTTGATTGTTGGTAAAGCTAGGCATGAATCACTTCAACCAATAAGAATGATATTATTAAACACGCATGCCCATAGACAATGATGATTATGGTTACTCTTTTACCACATCCTTTTTTTCTCAATGATGAACTACTAAATAGGTTACCGGATGCAGTGCGATATCAAGTAATGTATAGTATTCGATATACTTTGGTTTGGCGGGGCTTTTCATTGTATATCTAATGAACGGAAGTGAAGAAATGAGTAACAATAACAATAACAAGTTTCGTGGATCGCAAGGAAAAGAATCTTTTGCTAATCAATTAAAAGATTGGTTTGATCCAAGGGTTTATTCGCTAAGAACCTAAAGCAGGCTATTTAAAACCTACCTGTGAAATATGGTGGTTGTGGGTGCAGTGGTTCCTGACTTATAAGCCGTCAAAGTTAGAGACGTTCAGCAATATATTATATAATAGATATTATTTTTATAGTTTTGCCTCGAATGGCCCCAGCTGATGTACATATTACCCAGTGTGTTATTGCTTTGTTCGCTGTTGGGTTTTTTGTGTGTGCTTTCTGATCCGTGGTTTGTTCACTGTTGTTTTGTGTGCTTTCTGATCCGTGGTTTGTTCGCTGTTGTTTTGTGTGCGTTCTGAACCGTGGTTTGTTCGCTGTTGTTTTGTGTGCTTTTTGATCCGGTTGAGTTTTCTTTGGATTGTTTTCTCCCATTCGGATGCGTTTTCTGTCTAAGATTTGGTTTGATTTTGATTTACCCACATCTACTACTAATATTATAATCTCAGGGTTTCCGGTAGGATTTTTTTATGTCTATTTGACCTGTAAACAAAGCTTGTGTGGCACATTACATACACGAAGACAATGAAAGGTAAATTCTAGTGTGTCGAGTGATGTTATTTTATTGATCATGAAAACAACAAGAGAAAGTAAAGTGAACTGTGTGGGTCTCTTGTAGTCCTAGCAGTCTTGATAATTGTTCGTACATGTACGTATGTAGATATTGTGTGCACCACACAAGCCCTCCCCCCCCCCCCAAAGACTGACTAGGTCAATTTTGTTGGAAACGTCGAGGCTGTTGGATGTGACGGCCGGAGCGTGACGTCTTGTTGGAGGTTGAAGGTGGCGTAGGTTCTCTAGACTTCGGGTGCTGATTACTGCTAGTACTACTACTAGTGGGTGGTCGGCCACGACGTGGAGGTATTGCCACAGATATTGGTTGAGTAGCATCTACGTAGGCAGTTTTCAGTCTGTCTATTGAGATCCGCTCTGTACGTCCTCCCATATCGATAAGAAATGTTTTATCTCCAGGTGCGATGACAGAATATGGGCCTGTATATGGCCGTTGCAGGGCCTTGTTGCGCATTTGCACGAATATACACATACTTCGCCGTGGCAAGGGAACGTGGCACACATGTCTGCAAAGAACTATGGTGTTGGGTTGGTCGAGGAGCATGTAAAGGTGCGTTGGTATGGAATGCAGTTAAGAATTCTTCCGGCGAGCGCTGTGATGAGCAGCCTGGCACAAATTCTCCTGGAACGGTTAGTGGTTCACCATACACGAGCTCAGCTGAAGAGTAACCAATGTCCTCCTTAGGCGAGATTCTGATGCCAAGGAGGACCCAAGGAAGTTCGTCCACCCAACCAGGACCTGTAAGGCGTGCTTTCAAAGATGCTTTCAGTGATCGGTGAAAGCGTTCAATCATCCCGTTAGCCTGTGGATGGTAGGCGGTTTGTGTGATGAACATTCACCCCAAGTCGAGATGCCATTTGTTTCCACAAGGCAGAGGTGAACTGTGGTCCACGGTCAGATGACATGTCTGTCGGTACACCGAAACGTGCAATCCAGCACGAAATGAGTGCTCGCATGCACTCGTCAGCTGTAGTGTCTCTAGTGGGATAGCCTCTGGCCAACGAGTATTTCTGTCAATGATGGTCAAGATGTGTGAAAATCCACGTGATTGAGGTAGTGGTCCGACCAAGTCAATGTTAATATGTGAGAACCTTTTTCTGGTACTGAAAATGTCTCTAGAGGTGCCCTCGTGTGTTTTTGTATCTTTGAGCTTTGGCAATTATGACACTCTCTGACCCATGCCGAAACTTGTTTCTTAAGTGCATGCCAAACAAATTTTTTCGCTTAGCAGTTTGACTGTGGCTTTCACTCCCGGGTGTGAAGTGTTGTGAATCATTTCAAACACTGATCGTCTGAAGTCAAGGGGCACGATAGGACGTGGACGGCCAGTTGAAATGTCGCAGATGAGGTCTGGGCCTTTGTGTCTACTTTAGCCATGGCGATCTGCAGATTAGTGATGGCTGTTTTGTACGCTTGTACCTTGGAAGCTTGCCTCTTGCGATTTAGCCATTGCTGAGTAGTCTATACCTATTGAGACTGTGTCAGCAACTGCACGGGAGAGGCAATCTGCGACAGAGTTATATTTTCCTGATATGTGACGGATATCAGTGGTAAATTCCGATATAGCAGAAAGTTGTCTTTGTTGTCGCGCAGACCATGGCTCAGTGACTTTAGACATAGCGTGGACTAAAGGTTTGTGGTCCGTAAAAATTGCGAATTGTCTTCCTTCTATAATGAAGCGGAAATGTCGAATTGCTAGGTGTATACCAAGAAGCTCTGTCAAAAGTGCTGTATTTTTTGTTCCGGCTTCCGTAGCTGGCGACTGAAGAAGGCGAGGGGTTCCCAATGATCCAGGGTGAACTGTTCAAGCACTGCTCCAACCGCAATGTCCGAAGCGTCGCAAGTGAGGGCGAGAGGACAATCATGTTGAGGATGAGCCAGTAACGATGCATTAGCTAATGCAGCCTTGCTGTCGTCGAAGGCTTGTTTCATTTCTCGGGTCCATGTTAGTGCTTGTTTGGGTTTTGTATTCTTCAATGAGGAATATAGAGGATGGAGTGTAGCAGCGATTTTAGGTATAAACCGATGATAAAAATTGAGCATGCCAAGAAATTCTTGTAGTGATTTTGTGTTCTTGGGTTTGGGGAAATCTTTTACCGCCTGTACTTTCGAGGCCACTGGTTTTGATCCGGAAGAGGATACCTGATGTCCCAGGAAAGTAAGAGACTTGACTCCAAACAGACATTTTTCAAGACGGATGACGAGGCCGTGGTTTTTCAAACGTTGAAAGACGTTGTTGAGGTCTTCTATGTGCTTAGACTCAGAGGAACTTGCAACAAGGATATCATCCAAGTAGCAAAAAAACACATTCAAGGTCCTGGAAAATGGAGTCCATTAAACGTTGAAAAATCTGTGCAGCGTTTTTCAACCCGAAAGGCATACGAAGAAACTCCCACAGACCGAATGGTGTGATCACAGCAGTCTTGGGAACATCCTCTGGGGCAACTGAATTTGATGGTAACCACTGAATAAGGTCAACTTTAGAGAAAATGGCTTTTCCTTTCAGACGAGCAGAAAAATCTTGGATGTGTGGAACCGGGTACCGGTCGGGTACGGTAGCGTCATTTAGTCGACGAAAATCTCCACAAGGTCTTAGACTTCCATCCGATTTGGGGACAATATGAAGAGGTGAAGCCCATGGACTATTGGACTTCCGTATTATGCCCATCTTCTCCATCTCCATGAACTCCTTTTTGGCTGCAAACAGTTTCTCTGGGGCCAAACGACGCGCTCGCGCAAAGACAGGTCGGCCTTTTGTCGGTATAAAAAGTTGAACTCCATGCTTTACTTCTAAAGTCGAAAATGTTGGACGTAAGATTTCAGGATACTGATGTAAAATTTTTCTAAATTTGTTGCTGTTTGGTTCAACGAGGGAAAGGTTGACGTTACTCATGGTAACTGAACTCACAGAACATGGAATGGGAGAAAAGGTTTCTGCATCAATCAAACGCTGGCTGCGAATGTCGACGAGGAGATTATGTTGACGTAGAAAGTCAGCCCCAAGAAGGGGGCGTTTCACCTCCGCACTGATGAGACGTGCTTGAAAGTACGCGAGCCAAAACGAAGAGGTACTACGCGGGAACCATAGGTCGCTATGGAAGAACCGTTGGCAGCTTGCAAGGCGGGGCCTGTACCTCCCGAGTGTTTGTCAAACAATGAGGCGGGAGGACAGATACTTGTGCTCCCGTGTCCACTAAGAACCGACGTTTTGATGTCTCATCTGTCACGATGAGTTGGAGGTTCCTTAAAGATGACTGTGAAAATTCAGCGGCATAGGCATAGCATCTCGGGTCAACAGCAGGTGTATTTACTGTTGACCCGACTTTCCGTTTCCTGGTTCTTTTTTGAAGTGCCGACAGACTTGAACGATTTGTAATGTTCACAAGATTGTAAGCATCGGCGAGCGTTCGAACCAAATCGTCGGTGATACCAACAAATGGAGTCTATTTCTGCTGGGTTTCCTTCTGGTGTGATTGAAGCAGATGCTTGTGATATTACTACTGGTGTTGAGTGCGAAGCATTAAAAAGATTATCTGCCTCCTGGGCCAATGCTCTGTAGTCCTGAAGGTATGTGGAGTTGGCCAAAGGAAGGCGAATACTGGCAGGGAGTTGCCTTAAAAATAGCTGTCTGAACAGCAGGCAAGGCTTATGGTTACCCAAGAGAACCAGCATCATATCCATCAATTCAGATGGTTTCCTGTCCCCTAATCCATTCAAATTCAGTAGAGTGTTTGCCCTTTCCGTCTCGGACAGACCAAACGTTGACAGGAGATATTCTTTAACATGTCTGTATTTCTCAACAGTTGGAGGAGATGAGATGATGGGTAGTGCTCTTGCTGCTGTATCCGAATC
>JAXRKP010001669.1:25000-52500 GCA_037039925.1 Doris montereyensis
TTAAGCTTTATAGTTTCTTCTGTGAAATCTTTTTCAAAGCGTGCGTAAAATGTATTGATCTGATTCGTGAATTCGTTTTCATTGTCAACTGATAATGATTAGTTACTATAGTTAAGGCCTAGAAGTGTTTTAAGTCCCTTCCAAGTTTCTCGGGAATTGTTTTGATGGCAATATTTTTCTACCTTACGTCTATATTCTTGTTTACTTTTGCATATTTCTCTTCTTAGCTTCTCACTTGTTTCTTTGATCATAGGGCTGTTTTTTCTTTTGAAGGCGTCGTGTTCTTCTTTCAGGATATATTGTAGATTGCCTGTCACTCATGGTTTGTCATTTGGATAGTGAGTAATTGTTTTTGTTAGCGACGACTGGTGTCATTGGTAGTCAAATGTGTGGTCCACTAAGTTACGAAGGAAGAGGATGACGCGCTATCTATATCGATATGGCATTCTTCCTCTGGGCAGTGCACAGGTAAGCACACGTACGGGAATTAGGCGGTCCCGCCCTCTACGAGTCTCCGGCTGCCTTGCAGACGGATCTTGCTGACCAAAGGCTTAGGGGAGTTAACCCTGATAAAAAAAACAACCTGCTTAATTGCAGACTAGTCTTGATCGACCAAAAGGCTAAGGTAGTTAACCCTGACATAAACTAACAAGGCCCGGCAGGGACCTCAAGGTGGCAGTCCCACCATCTACCTAGGGTACTATGGGCTAATCCAAAACAAAATGATATGCCCGGCTTAAGTTTCCAAAGATGAATATGCAAACCAACACGGACTGTGATTTTTGGAACAAGGAATAATAGGACAATAAATGGAAAAGAGTTGAATTAGCTGAAGAAATGGAAAAAATCAAAGTAGACATTTTGGCCATTATAGAAGCAAAGAAAAAGGACAAGGAACAGAAAATGTAGGACCAAATCATACTTTAATCTTCTCGGGGTAGATGTCAAAGATAAGCTAGAGCAGGAGTAAGCCTCTTAATGCATAAAAGGCATAAAAAGCTACTAGAAAGTTGGAAATGTATAAGCCCACGGCTATTAGAGGTAAACATTAAACCAAAATGAAGAGAAATTAAATCAGTAATAGCTTATGGACCAAACGAAGACGCCACTACAGAAGAAAAAGATATATTCGAAAACAATATAGAAATAGCTGCAGAGAATCTAAAACCCAAACAGCAACTAATGCTTTTAGGAGATTTAAACGCTAGAGTAAGCAACAGTGTAGAAACATCAGGAGGAGTAATAGGTAAAGGAGAGACAACAATTTCTCGAAATGTTAGCAGATCCCTTTTTTACACTGGGTGCAAGATTAAATAGAGGAGCTAAAATATTTAATGATCATCCCTAGTGATTGCCAAAATGAGATTATTAAGTGAAGAAAACAAACAGAAAAGGAAAGAGAAGAAAGCTACTAAACTCAAAATAGAAGAAATAAATAAACCAATAGTAAAACAGATATATGCCAATCTAGGATAAAAAGATTTATCAGTGAAAAGCAGATGGATCTGAATGATAGCGCAATAGAAGAACAGTGGCAAATGTATGAAGAAACACTCCACAGTTGTACTGAAGAGGTCTGTGGTAGGAAACAAATTAAAGGAGATGGGAAAAGAAGAGTATTGTGGAAGGAGAATGTCAAGACTAAGATCAAAGAAAAGAAGGATGCCTGGAAGAAATACTTGCAAACAAAGAGACCAGAGGATAGGATAGAATACGCGAGTAAAAGAACTATCGCTAAAGAGGAAGTGAGGAAAGAAGAACGGGAACAATGGGAATAGTTTAGACAAAGGTTTCAAGAAAGCTATCGACGAAATCAAAAGCTATTCTACGGAGCAGCGAAGAGCGCAAGGGGTTATCCAAAGCATGCCCAATTAGACAAATTAAGAACGCCAAAGGAGAAGTAATGAAAGAAGATAGCGAAATCATGGAAACATGGAGAAATTATTTTTAGCAATTACGCAATCTTAATTGTACAGATGAATGAATAAGAATAACAAGTAACCCAGATGAGACGACTAAAGATACCTCAATAGAAAAAATCCAGGCAGGAAAGGCCCAGGTGCAGATAAAATTTATCCAGAAATTATTAAAAACCAAAGATCAAATTGGAGAACATGGGAGGGGAATTAGACCAGGAAGAAGTGTACAAGACCACATATGTATATAATAAGACAAATAATAGAAATATTCCAGGAGAGAAACATTGACTTGCACCTGTATTTTATTGACTTAGAATTCCATAGGCATTTGACACTGTGAGGAGGGGACGAACAGACATTCCTTAAAGAACACGATGGGGAGCATAATTTAATAGAAGCCATTAAAAGTTTTTACGATAAATCAACATGTGCAATGAGAGTAGCTGGAAACATATCTGCAGAATTTGATGTAGATATAGGAGTAAGACAGGGATGTATCCTAAGTCCTCTTTTGTTTATCACATTTATGGATTCAGTTGCAATGGAATCCTCAAAAATGAAGAAACTGAATGTAGGTATATGGAAACTCAAACCAGTAAATAGATCAATGCTTTCATTTGCTGATAATTTAGTTCTGTTTGGAAAATCAGAAAGTGACCTTCAGTTTAATATCAACATGCTGAATAAAGAACTAAATTTTAAAAAATGAGGGTTAATGCAAAGAAATCCAAAACAATGCTAGTAACTAGGAAAACTATAACACAAAATCTTCAACTGGGTGGGGACAACTCAGAACGAGTTCAAAGTATGATTAACTCCCCAGGGAAAACTAAGAGGAGAAATCAGCCAGAGAATCCCAAAAGGCAATGACAAATATATAACCATCTAGGAAAGACATTTGTTTGTAAACAAGAATTTTCAACAAAAACCAAAAGGGCAGTATACAAGACATTCTTACTCTTCTCTGGGATCAAACCAAAGCAGATGACAGTAAAGTAAGATAGAAATAAATCGACTAACATGGTTTGGGCATGTAAAGAGAATGAATGAGAAGAGAATAGCTAGATCCGTATACAATGCTAAAAAACCCAAGGTAAAACACCAAAAGGTAGACCTTGGAAAAATGGGACGAAGATATAAAAGAGGCACTAAAGCAAAGAAATTTAACTTGTACAGAAGGGAATAGAAAATGTCAGGATAGGGTGACCGGTATAAAGATTGTTTGGGGTGACTAGGTCCATACAATAAAACTAAAAGGTAGAGTGCGAACTGAAAACAGAGAAAATAATGAGCATTTAACATCTAGGACAAAATTACCGTTTAACTTTGTTACATCTACGACAAAATGACCTTTTTTAACTTTGTTACATCTACGACTGAATGGCCGTTTTGAGTTTTTTACATCTACGGAATAATGAACGTTTTGAGTTTGTTACATCTACCGCAGAATAACTGTTTCAAGTTTTATAGACCATGACACAATCAATTTTTATTTTTTGTATTTTACTCCGGCAGAATGAAAGCTTTGAGTTTAATACATCTATGGCAGAATGAACGTTTTGAGTTTGTTTATACGGAAGAATGAACATTTTGAGTTTGTTACATCTACGGAAGAATAAAATGTTTTGAGTTTGATACGTCTACAACAGAATGAACGTTTTGAGTTTGTTACATCTATGACAGAATGAACGTTTTTGAGTTTGATACATCTATGACAGAAGGAACGTTTTGAGTTTGATACATCTATATTAGAAGGAATGTTTTGAGTTTGATACATCTATGACAGAAGGAACGTTTTGAGCTGATACATCTACGACAGATGAACGTTTTGAGTTTGATACATTTTAAGACAGAATGACCGTTTTGATTGATATATCTATGACAGAATGAACATGAGTTTTGACATACGACAGAATGAACGTTTTGGAGTTTGATACATCTATGACAGAAGAATGAACGTTTTGAGTTTGATACATCTACGACAGAATGAACGTTTTGAGTTTGATACATATACGGCAGAATGAACGTTTTGAGTTTGATACATCTATGGCAGAATGAACGTTTTGAGTTTGATACATCTATGACAGAAGGAACGTTTTGAGTTTGTTACATCTATGACAGAATGAACGTATTGAGTTTGTTACATCTATGACAGAATGAACGTTTTGAGTTTGTTACATCTATGACAGAATGAACGTTTTGAGTTTGTTACATCTATGACAGAATGAACGTTTTGAGTTTGATACATCTATGACAGAATGAACGTTTTGAGTTTGATACATCTATGACAGAATGAACGTTTTGAGTTTGATACATCTATGACAGAATAAACGTTTTGAGTTTGTTACATCTACGACAGAATGAACGTTTTGAGTTTGATACATCTATGACAGAATGAACGTTTTGAGTTTGATACATCTATGACAGAAGGAACGTTTTGAGTTTGATACATCTATGACGAATGAACGTTTGGTTGATACATCTATATAAACGTTTTGAGTTTGATACATCTATGACAGAGGAACGTTTTTGAGTTTAATATATATGACAGAATGAACGTTTTGAGTTTGACACATCTATGACAGAATAAACGTTTTGAGTTTTGACATATATGACGAAGAGTTTAACCCTTTGAGTTTGTTACATCTATGACAGAATGAACGTTTTGAGTTTGATACATCTATGACAGAATGAACGTTTGAGTTTTGATACATATGACAGAAAGAATGTTTTGAGTTTGGATACATCTACGACAGAATGAACGCTTGAGTTTGGATACATCTAGACGTTTGAGTTTGTTACATCTACGACAGAATGAACGTTTGAGTTTGATTTACATTTACAGAATGAAATGATGGCATCTACGTTTTTGAGTTTGATACATCTATGACAGAATGAACGTTTTGAGTTTGATACATCTAAGACAGAATGAACGTTTTGAGTTTTGATACATCTAGAAAGGAACGTTTTGAGTTTGAAGGAACGTTTTTGAGTTTGTTACATATACGGCAGAATGAACGTTTTGAGTCTGTTACGTCTACAGAATCGAACGTTTTGAGTTTGTTACATCTACGACAGAATCAACGTTTTGAGTTTGTTACATCTACAGACAGAATGAACGTTTTGAGTTTGTTACATCTAAGACAGAATGAACGTTTTGAGTTTGTTACATCTACGACAGAATAAACGTTTTGAGTTTGAACTATGATAGAGGGTTTTTGAGTTTGATACATCTAGGACAGAAGGAACGTTTTGAGTTTGATACATCTGAAGGAATGTTTTGAGTTTGGATCACGTTATGAAAATGTTTGATACATCTATGACAGAATGAACGTTTTGAGTTTGATACATCTAAGACAGACGGACCGTTATGAGTTTGTTACATCTATGACAGAATGAACGTTTTGAGTTTGATACACCTATGACAGAACGTTTTGAGTTTGAAAGCACAGACGGAACGTTATGAGTTTGATATGACTATGACAGAATGAACGTTTTAAGTTTGATACATCTATGACAGAAGGAACGTTTTGAGTTTGATACATCTATGACAGAAGGAACGTTTTGAGTTTGATACATTTGACAGAAGGAACGTTTTGAGTTTGATACATCTATGACAGAAGGAACGTTTTGAGTTTGATACGTCTATGACGGAAGAACGTTTTGAGGATACATTATGGCGCAGAATGATGTTTTGTTTGGATACATCTATGACAGAAGGAATGTTTTAAGTTTGATACATCTATGACAGAAGGAACGTTTTGAGTTTGATACGTCTATGACAGAAGGAATGTTTTGAGTTTGATACATCTATGACAGAAGGAATGTTTTGAGTTTGATACATCTATGACAGAAGGAACGTTTTGAGTTTGATACATCTATGACAGAAGATGTTTTGGGTTTGAAATGACAGAAGGAACGTTTTGAGTTTGATACATCTATGACAGAATGAACGTTTTGAGTTTGATACATCTATGACAGAAGGAACGTTTTGAGTTTGATACATCTATGACAGAAGGAACGTTTTGAGTTTGATACATCTATGACAGAATGAACGTTTTGAGTTTGATACGTCTGATGACAGAAGGAACGTTTTGAGTTTGATACATCTATGACAGAAGGAACGTTTTGAGTTTGATACATATACGGTAGAAAGAAACGTTTTGAGTTTGATACATCTATGACAGAAGGAACGTTTTGAATTTGATACATCTAAAAGGAACGTTTTGAGTTTGATACATATACGGTAGAAAGGAACGTTTTGAGTTTGATACATCTGACAGAAGGAACGTTTTGAGTTTGATAGAAAGGGAACGTTTTGAGTTTGATACATATATAGAAAGGAACGTTTTGAGTTTGGATAGTAGAAAAAGGAACGTTTTGAGTTTGATACATATACGGTAGAAAAGAACGTTTTGAGTTTGATACATCTACGACAAAAAGGAACGTTTTGAGTTTGATACATCTACGGTAGAAAGGGAACGTTTTGAGTTTGATACATCTACGAAAGGAATGAAGGAACGTTTTTGAGTTTGATACATCTATGACAGAAGGAACGTTTTGAGTTTGATACATCTATGACAGAAGGAACGTTTTGAGTTTGTTACATCTTTGAAGAAGTTTTTTGAGTTTGATACATCTACGGGAGAAGGAACGTTTTGAGTTTGATACATCTACACGACAGAATGAACGTTTTGAGTTTGTTACATCTACGACAGAAGGAACGTTTTGAGTTTGATACATCTATGACAGAATGAACGTTTTGAGTTTGTTACATCTATGACAGAAGGAACGTTTTGAGTTTGATACATCTACGACAGAAGGAACGTTTTGAGTTTACATCTACGACAGAAGGAACGTTTGAGTTTGATATATCTACGACAGAATGAACGTTTTGAGTTTGATATATCTATGACAGAAGGAACGTTTTGAGTTTGTTACATCTACGACAGAATGAACGTTTTGAGTTTGTTACATCTATGACAGAATGAAATGTTTTGAGTTTGATACATCTATGACAGAATGAACGTTTTGAGTTTGTTATATCTATGACAGAATGAACGTTTTGAGTTTGTTATATCTACGACAGAATGAACGTTTTGAGTTTGTTACATCTACGACAGAATGAACGTTTTGAGTTTGATACATCTATGACAGAAGGAATGTTTTGAGTTTGTTACATCTATGACAGAAGGAACGTTTTGAGTTTGATACATCTATGGACAGAATGAATGTTTTGAGTTTGTTACATCTATGACAGAATGAACGTTTTGAGTTTGATACATATACGACAGAAAAGAACGTTTTGAGTTTGATACATCTACGACAAAAGGAACGTTTTGAGTTTGATACATCTATGACAGAAGGACGTTTTGAGTGTGATACATCTATGACAGAAGGAACGTTTTGAGTTTGATACATGCAAAGGAACGTTTTAAGTTTGATACATCTACGACAGAATGAATGTTTTGAGTTAGATACATCTATGACAGAAGGAATGTTTTAAGTTTGATACATCTATGACTGAAGGAATGTTTTGAGTTTGATACATCTATGACAGAAGGAATGTTTTAAGTTTGATACATCTATGACAGAAGGAATGTTTTGAGTTTGATACATCTATGACAGGAGGAATGTTTTAAGTTTGATACATCTATCACAGAAGGAACGTTTTGACTGTGATACATCTATGAGAGAAGGAACGTTTTGAGTTTGATACATCTACGACAGAATGAATGTTTTAAGTTTGATACATCTATGACAGAAGGAATGTTTTGAGTTTGATACATCTATGACGGAAGGAACGTTTTGATATACATCTATGACAGAAGGAACGTTTTGAGTTTGATACATCTATGACAGAAGGAACGTTTTGAGTTTGATACATCTATGACAGAAGGAACGTTTTGAGTTTGATACATCTATGACAGAATGAACGTTTTGAGTTTGATACATATATCTTTGAGTTTGATACATATACGGTAGAAAGGAACGTTTTGAGTTTGATACATCTATGACAGAATGAACGTTTTGAGTTTGATACATCTATGGTAGAAGGAACGTTTTGAGTTTGATACATCTATGACAGAATGAACGTTTTGAGTTTGATACATATACGACAGAAGGAATGTTTTGAGTTTGATACATCTAAGACAGAAGGAACGTTTTGAGTTTGATACATCTAAGACAGAAGGAACGTTTTGAGTTTGATACATCTATGACAGAAGGAACGTTTTGAGTTTGATACATATGACATGAAGGAACGTTTTGAGTTTGATACATCTATGACAGAATGAACGTTTTGAGTTTGATACATCTATGACAGAATGAACGTTTTGAGTTTGATACATCTATGAGAACGAAGTTTTGAATGTTGACATAATGAACGTTTTAGAAAGGAACGTTTTGAGTTTGATACATATACGGTGACAGAAGGAACGTTTTGAGTTTGATACATCTATGGTAGAAGGAACGTTTTGAGTTTGACGTTTTTGAGGTGATCTCGACAGAAGGAAAGTTTGATACATCTATGGCAGAATTTTTGAGTTTGATACATCTATGACAGAAGGAACGTTTTGAGTTTGATACATCTATGACAGAATGAACGTTTTGAGTTTGATACATCTATGACAGAAGGAATGTTTTGAGTTTGATACATATATGACAGAAGGAACGTTTTGAGTTTGATACATCTATGACAGAAGGAACGTTTTGAGTTTGATACATCTATGACAGAAGGAACGTTTTGAGTTTGATACATCTACGACAGAACGTTTTGAGGAACGTTTTGAGTTTGAAACATCTATGACAGAAGGAACGTTTTGAGTTTGATACATCTATGACAGAAGGAACGTTTTGAGTTTGATACATCATATGACGGTAGAAAAGAACGTTTTGAGTTTGATACATATACGGTAGAAAGGAACTGAGTTTGACAGAAAAGAACGTTTTGAGTTTGATACATCTATGACAGAAGGAACGTTTTGAGTTTGATGGATACATCTATGACAGAAGGAACGTTTTGAGTTTGATGTATCTATGACAGAATCAACGTTTTGTTACGTTTGATACAGTTTCTATGACAGAAGGAACGTTTTGAGTTTGATACGGAGAATGAACGTTGTGCGTTTGTTACATCTACGACAGAAGGAACGTTTTGAGTTTGTTATATCTACGACAGAATGAACGTTTTGAGTTTGTTACATCTACGACAGAATGAACGTTTTGATTTGTTACATCTACGACAGAATGAACGTTTTGTTACATCTACGGGAGAATGAACGTTTTAGTTTGACACGACAGAATGAACGTTTTGAGTTTGTTATATCTACGACAGAATGAACGTTTTGAGTTTGTTAACGACAGAATGAACGTTTTGAGTTTGTTTGATACATCTACGGAAGAAGGAACGTTTTGAGTTTGATACGACAGAATGAATGTTTTGAGTTTGTTTTGAGAATTTTTGAGTTTGTTACAAAGAAGAATGAATTTTTGAGTTTGTTACATCTACGACAGAATGAACGTTTTGAGTTTTTACATCTATGACAGAAGAACGTTTTGAGTTTGATACATCTATGACAGAATGAACGTTTTGAGTTTGTTGCATCTATGACAGAAGGAACGTTTTGAGTTTGATACATCTATGACAGAATCAACGTTTTGAATGCATCTATGACAGAAGGAACGCATCTATGACAGAATGTTTTGAGTTTGATACATCTATGACAGAAGGAATGTTTATGGCATAAGGAATGTTTTAAGTTTGATACATCTATGACAGAAGGAACGTTTTGAGTTTGATACATCTATGATAGAAGGAACGTTTTGAGTTTGATACATCTATGACAGAAGGAATGTTTTGAGTTTGATACATCTATGACAGAAGGAACGTTTTGAGTTTGATACATCTATGACAGAAGGAATGTTTTGAGTTTGATACATCTATGACAGAATGAACGTTTTGAGTTTGATACATATGACAGAAAGGAACGTTTTGAGTTTGATACATCTATGACGGTAGAAAGGAAGGAACGTTTTGAGTTTGATACATCTATACAGAAAGGAACTTGATACATATATGGCAGAAGGAACGTTTTGAGTTTGATACATCTATGACAGAAGGAACGTTTTGAGTTTGATACATCTACGGTAAAAAGGAACGTTTTGAGTTTGATACATCTACGTAAAAAGGAACGTTTTGAGTTTGATACATCTATGACAGAGTTTGATACATATACGGTTGGAACGTTTTGAGTGTGATACATATATAAAAAGGAACGTTTTGAGTTTGATACATCTATGAGAATGAACGTTTTTGAGTTTGATACATCTATGACAGAAGGAACGTTTTGAGTTTGATACATCTATGACAGAAGGAACGTTTTGAGTTTTACTATGACAGAAGGAACGTTTTGAGTTTGATACATCTATGACAGAGAAGGAACGTTTTTGAGTTTGATACATCTATGACAGGAACGTTTTGAGTTTGATACATCTATGACAGAATGAACGTTTTGAGTTTGATACATCTATGACAGAAGGAACATGATATGACAGAATGAACGTTTTGAGTTTGATACGTCTATGACAGAAGGAACGTTTTGAGTTTGATACATCTATGACAGAAGGAACGTTTTGAGTTTGTTCTGAACGTTTGATTGATACATCTATGACAGAAGGAATGTTTTGAGTTTTGATACATATATGACAGAATGAACGTTTTGAGTTTGATACATATATGACAGAAGGAACGTTTTGAGTTTGATACATCTATGACAGAAGGAACGTTTTGAGTTTGATACATCTATGACAGAAGGAAAGTTTGATACGTTTGACAGAAGGAATGTTTTGAGTTTGATACATTTATGACAGAATGGAACGTTTTGAGTTTGATACATCTACGGTAGAAATGAACATATCTAGTTTAACATATACGGAAGAAACGTTTTGAGTATGATACATATACTGAACGTTTTAGTGTGATATCTATGACAGAATGAACGTTTTGAGTTTGATACATCTATGACAGAATGAACGTTTTGAGTTTGATACATCTTGACAGAAGAAATGTTTTGAGTTTGATACGTCTATGACAGAAGGAACGTTTTGAGTTTGATGACGAAGGAACGTTTTGAGTTTTACATCTATGACAGAAGGAAAGTTTTGAGTTTGATACATCTATGACAGAAGGAACGTTTTGAGTTTGATACATCTATGACAGAAGGAACGTTTTGAGTTTGATACATCTACGACAGAATGAACGTTTTGCGTTTGTTACATATATGACAGAAGGAACGTTTTGAGTTTGATACATCTATGACAGAAGGAACGTTTTGAGTTTGATACATCTATGACAGAAGGAACGTTTTGAGTTTGATACATCTATGACAGAAGGAACGTTTTGAGTTTGATACATATACGGTAGAAAGGAACGTTTTGAGTTTGATACATATACGGCAGAAAGGAACGTTTTGCGTTTGATACATATATGACAGAAAGGAATGATGAATGTTTTTGCGTTTGTTACATATACAACAGAATGAACGTTTTGCGTTTGTTATGACAGAAGGACGTTTGTTTATACGACAGAATGAAGTTTGATACAGAATGAATACGGTTACATATAGAGAATGAACGTTTTGAGTTTGTTACATATACGACAGAAGGAACGTTTTGAGTTTGTTACATATACGAGAAGGAACGTTTTGCGTTTGTTACATATACGACAGAATGAACGTTTTTGCATTTGTTACATATACGGCAGATTGAATGTTTTGCCTTTGTTTATGAATGGACGTTTTGCGTTTGTTACATATACGACAGAATGAATGTTTTGCCTTTGTTACATATACGGCAGAATGAATGTTTTGCGTTTGTTACATATATGACAGAAGGAATGTTTTGCGTTTGTTACATATACAGACTGAGCGTTTCAAGGTTTGAACGAATGAATGTTTTGCGTTTGTTACATATACGGCAGAATGAATGTTTTGCTTGTTACATATACGACAGAATGAATGTTTTGCGTTTTGTTACATATGAACGACAGAATGAACGTTTTGCGTTTGTTACATATACGACAGAATGAACGTTTTGCATTTGTTACATATACGGCAGAATGAACGTTTTGCATTTTGTTACATATACGACAGAATGAACGTTTTGCATTTGTTACATATACGACAGAAGGAACGTTTTGCGTTTGTTACATATACGACAGAAGGAACGTTTTTGCGTTTGTTACATATACGACAGAATGAATGTTTTGCGTTTGTTACATATACGACAGAATGAACGTTTTGCGTTTGTTACATATACGGACAGAAGGAACGTTTTGCGTTTGTTACATATACGACAGAAGGAACGTTTTGCGTTTGTTTTACGATAGAATGAACGTTTTGCGTTTGTTACATATACGACAGAATGAACGTTTTGCGTTTTTGTTACATATACGACAGAAGGAACGTTTTGCGTTTGTTACATATACGACAGAATGAATGTTTTTGCGTTTGTTACATATACGGCAGAATGAACGTTTTGAGTTTGTTACATATACGACAGAATGAATGTTTTGCGTTTGTTACATATACGACAGAATGAACGTTTTGCGTTTGTTACATATACGACAGAAGGAACGTTTTTGCGTTTGTTACATATACGACAGAAGGAACGTTTTGCGTTTGTTACATATACGGCAGAATGAACGTTTTGCGTTTGTTACATATACGACAGAAGCAACGTTTTGCGTTTGTTACATATACGACAGAATGAATGTTTTGCGTTTGTTACATATACGGCAGAATGAACGTTTTGCGTTTGTTACATATAAGGCAGAATGAATGTTTTGAATGTGAAACACGTACGACTGAACGAAATTTAATGGAAGACAGAGTAATTCCATGTCCTTCAAATCACAGGTTTGTCGTGACTTTTAAACGTCTTTTGTCTTTGAAAGATACATTAGAATCGATTTCTAAGATTATAATAGTGTGCCTTCACTGCTCCCTTCCGTTTACCCTGAAATCCGTGATGTGGTGGTGGAGATATGTCACACAGCCTTGATCACACATAACGTGTTGAAATGGATGAAAGAGATAACAGCAACCTTGAAGAGACAAACAGCTTGTGGTTTGATTTGATTTGATTTGATTTGATTTTTCCCACATCCACACCTAATGTGATATTGGGGTTTTTACGTATGACTTTTAATTTTGCCCCGGCTGCCATGTAATCAGCCAAGTGGTCGTGGACGTGCCCATAGTGTTGAGATCTGCCAACATGGCACACGTGGACTTCCTTTTTTATCGTCTTTTCCGATGACGCAAGGCGTCGATCCACCTACCTGGACCAGGGGAGTGCATTTTTTCGCAAAAACAAAATAACTCGAGAAAATGTTCAACCACCGTCAGGGGCTTGAACCCACGACCGTTTGGTTGAGAGGCCAACACCTTGCCTCTGGACTACAGAATCTGCCTGAAATAAACTCACTGCCAAGGACATTGTTTTCGTAATCCCATTGCAACAGGTTACATTTCCTCGAGAAAGGCCAACATAGTAGGCAATTTATTGTGAAACGGCTAATTCTCCCAACACGTGCACAGAGATGCCGCTAACAGGGAACCAACGTGATATTGTTTCAATACATGGTTATGTGGCAAGGTATGTGTGCTTTAACACTCTCATGTCTTCCTTAGGAGTGTGTGTATGTGTGCATGGAGGGGGTGGAGGAAGAGGGAGGGGTTGGGCTTTTGAGTCAGTTTTGTTTTATTGTTCTATAATTTCCTTCCTTTTGGTCATTGGATTTGACATTTGAAGGAACAACTCTGCTTCTCCTTGACTTAAAACAACCATAGGATGCCCTGTTGCTCTGCTTCTCCTTCACTTAAAACAACCATAGGATGCCCCGTTGCTTTGCTTCTCCTTCACTTAAAACAACCATAGGATGCCCCGTTGCTCTGCTTCTCCTTCACTTAAAACAACCATAGGATCGTTGCTCTAGCTTCTCCTTCACTTAAAACAACCATAGGATGCCCCGTTGCTCTGCTTCTCCTTCACTTAAACAACCATAGGATGCACCGTTGCTCTGTCAGGCCTATCATTGTTGTAATGTCAAACAGTGAGGCAAGGGGCATGTCGGAAGGGAATGAAATGACAGTATATAATATGAAAGTCTTATAGGAACAAAGACGAGATAAATACAAGGAATAGACAATATCATTATTGTAGAACAGTTTGTATGCTCAAGACAGTTCAGTTTTCAAATCATTTGTCAATGGCAGTACTATTACTTTTTTTCTTCTTCAGGAAGCAGTATTGTCGAAATCTTGAATTAAATTTATAATATATAAAAGAATGATGGCTGAGTTGAAAATGTCACCGGTGATCATTGTTAGTACGTACAATAGATGGAAATTGTTTAATGCTCCAAACAAGCGAAACTCTGAATATTCCAACGTCGCTATGCCATAGCCCATAGCAAGTGCATTGGTAGCTACAAAAATGCCTGAAATCGTGGTGATCTGAACCAAAGCCTGTCTCTCCTTGGACGTCTCTTTGACTTGGCCTTCTTGCAAAGATTTCACAGTTTTCGTTTCAGTCAATGTGGTTGCTGATGATGTCGCCGTCATGGTTTTCCGAAATCGTTCTGACTTTTTTAGAGCCACTACCATAAAAACGAAACACAACATGACTATCACCTGACATGAGATGTTCACGGGAACAGCTAGACCAAAGTCTACAATGTCTAGTATTGGCTTGCTGCCTGACTTGGTTCCAATAATGATAAAAGTAGAATTAGTTTCGTGGTTGAAAAGTGATATGAGTCTTTGTACGGAGACATATAAAATAGAGCAGGTGAATGTGAAACTAAATGAGATGGCGATGAAAATGTAAGTCCGAAATGTAGTGAACAAACTCTTCACTCGAAATGGCAAAGTCACACAGAAACAACGTTGTAGTGCCATAAAGACCTTAAGAAAAGTTGCTTCCTGAATAAAAGAAATTCTGAAAATATTTAAGAATCTGGGAATAATGAAGGGGAGAACTTGAATCCTAATTGCCATTCTGCATCAATGGCAATACAGAGGTGACAAAGGTTTCAGTCAGTATACAAAAGCAAATACCAAAATCGCAAATGCCAAGAACGAAGAAAGATATGGTCACAGTGTCTTCTAGTTTCATCCGCATGAATGTACGAATACAGATAGCGTTGCTCCATAGACCAAGGAAACAGAAACAAAACCAGATTCTATAACAACTTTTACGTAAATTTGTAATGTTTTGAATGATACGGGGTCTATCATTAATGTTCGTGATTTTGTTGTATTGAAAAGCCAATCATAATTTTTGAGAGAGGAATTTTCCATGTCACCGGTGAATTTCTGCAATGAAGAAAAAATATATTTTTTAAATAATGAAATAAAGGAATAAATTTTAAGACGTTTAATTTGCTAATTAAATTTTATGTCAGAAAGATAACAGATGTGATCAAAATAAACCAATCGTTTCTTTCAGGAGAAGTGGATGACAAAGTTAGCAAAGATCTCAAAAAATGGCAGAAAGACCAAATGTAACAGTAAGAAGTAGGGAAGAAGAGAGCGTGTGATTAAACTGTCTTTATATTGGACTGAGACTCAGTAGTCCAGAGTCAAGGTGCCGGCCTCTCAACCAAAAGTTAATTGGTTCGAGCCCCGCCAACGGTTGAAATATGTTCTCGGGTTATTTTTTTTCGAGCAAAATCCTTCCCCCCCCGGGTGCCCTGGTCGAGGTAGGTGGATCGAGACCTAGTCCCATCAGAGACGGACGATAAAAGGAGGTCCCGTGTGCAGATCACATGTGCACGTTAAAGACCCCTTGGTGTTTACAGGGCAGTCTGGGCAAAAAATTAAACGAATTCTACCAAAACCCCGATAACACCTTAGTTGTGGATGTGAGTAAAATCAAATCAAATCAAATCAAATCAAATCAAATCAAATCAAATCAAATTAAATCGAATCAAAGTTGTGAGTTTGTAACTATGAAAACTTGAGTTCAAACTGGTTTTGATTGCCCCTTAAAAAAATCTCATGACAGTGTAGGTCAACTTTTTTAGAGTGAGGTGGGGGGGTAGATTCACGCTGAAGTCCCCACTTTACTCCTTGCAAGTTGCACCATGTCGCACAAGTTTTTAAGCATTGGTTTCTACAGTCTTCACTCTATCTAATTCAGCCTGTTACTACTAGCTGTTGACAATAATGAAAAGCATACACATTTCAAAAAGGACAAAACCACGGATCTTGTTTATTTGATTTGATTTTACCCACATCCACTACTAATGTGATCTCGGGGCTTCTGGTAGGATTTTGAATTTTGCCCGGACTGCCTAAACAGCCAGGGATATTTAACATGTACCGAGTGCCTTGTAAACAACCAAGGGATCTTTAACATGTACAGTGCCTGTATACAACCAAGGGATATTTAACATGTACAGAGTGCCCTGTATACAGCCAAGGGATCTTTAACATGTACAGAGTGCCCTGTATACAACCAGGGATATTTAACATGTACAGAGTGCCCTGAATACAGCCAAGGGATCTTTAACATGTACAGAGTGCCTGTATACAACCAAGGATCTTTAACATGTACAGAGTGCCCTGTATACAACCAAGGGATATTTAACATGTACAGAGTGCCCTGAATACAACCAAGGGATATTTAACATGTACAGAGTGCCCTGTATACAACCAAGGGATCTTTAACATGTACAGAGTGCCCTATACAAGAGGATCTTTAACATATACAACCAAGGATATTTAACATGTACAGAGTGCCCTGTATACAACCAAGGGATATTTAACATGTACAGAGTGCCCTGTATTCAACCAAGGGATATTTAACATGCACAGAGTGCCCTGTATACAACCAAGGGATCTGTAACATGTACAGATACAACCAAGGGATCTTTAACATGTACAGAGTGCCTGTATACAACCAAGGGATATTTAACATGCACAGAGTGCCCTGTATACAACCAAGGGATATTTAACATGTACAGAGTGCCCTGTATACAACCAAGGGATATTTAACATGCACAGAGTGCCCTATATACAACCAAGGGATATTTAACATGCACAGAGTGCCCTGTATACAACCAAGGGATATTTCACATGCACAGAGTGCCCTATATACAACCAAGGGATATTTAACATGCACAGAGTGCCCTATATACAACCAAGGGATATTTAACATGCACAGAGTGCCCTATATACAACCAAGGGATATTTGCCCTATATACAACCAAGGGGATATTTCACAGAGTGCCCTATATACAACCAAGGGATATTTCACATGCACAGAGTGCCCTGTATATAGCCAAGGGATTTTTAACATGCACAGAGTGCCTTGTAAACAAGGGATATTTAACATGTACAGAGTGCCTTGTAAACAACCATGGATATTTAACATGTACAGAGTGCCTTGTAAACAACCAAGGGATATTTAACATGTACAGAGTGCCTTGTAAACAACCAAAGGATATTTAACATGTACAGAGTGCCTTGTAAACAACCAAGGGATATTTAACATGTACAGAGTGCCTTGTAAACAACCAAGGGATATTTTACATGCACAGAGTGCCTTGTAAACAACCAAGGGATCTTTAACATGCACAGAGTGCCTTGTATACAACCAAGAGATATTTAACATGCACAGAGTGCCTTGTAAACAACCAAGGCATCTTTAACATGCACAGAGTGCCTTGTAAACAACCAAGGGATCTTTAACATGCACAGAGTGCCTTGTAAACAACCAAGGGATCTTTAACATGCACAGAGGGCCCTATATACAACCAAGGGATATTTCACATGCACAGAGTGCCTTGTAAACAACCAAGGGATCTTTAACATGCACAGAGTGCTTTGTAAACAACCAAGGGATATTTCACATGCACAGCCTATATACAACCAAGGGATATTTCACATGCACAGAGTGCCCTGTATACAACCAAGGGATATTTTAACATGCACAGAGTGCCCTGTATACAACCAAGAGATCTTTAACATGCATAGAGTGCCTATATACAACCAAGAGATATTTAACATGCACAGAGTGCCCTATATACAACCAAGGGATATTTAACATGCACAGAGTGCCCTATATACAACCAAGGGATCTTTAACATGCACAGAGTGCCCTGTATACAACCAAGGGATCTTTAACATGCACAGAGTGCCCTGTATACAACCAAGAGATCTTTAACATGCACAGAGTGCCCTGTATACAACCAAGGGATCTTTAACATGCACAGAGTGCCCTATATACAACCAAGGGATCTTTAACATGCACAGACATACAACCAAGGGATCTTTAACATGTCTGTATTCAACCAAGGGATCTTTAACATGTACAGAGTAGTCTGTATTCAACCAAGGGATCTTTAACATGCACAGAGTGCCCTGTATACAACCAAGAGATCTTTAACATGTACAGAGTAGTCTGTATACAACCAAGGATATTTAACATGTACAGAGTGCCCTGTATACAGCCAAGGGATCTTTAACATGCACAGAGTGCCCTGTATACAACCAAGAGATCTTTAACATGTACAGAGTAGTCTGTATACAACCAAGGGATATTTAACATGCACAGAGTGCCCTGTATACAGCCAAGGGATCTTTAACATGCACAGAGTGTTATGATCTGCACACGAGAATTCTATTTATAGTCTGTTCTCCGATGGAACCAGGTGTCGATCGATCTACTTGGATCAGAGGGGGTAGGGGGATGAGGATTCGTTCTACTCAGAAAGAAAAAAGAAACAACTCGAGGACAACTTTTATACTACCGGCTATTGAACCCAAGACCTATCGGTTGAGAGGCTGGCAAATTGCCTGTGGACTAGAGAATCCCCATACACTCACAAGTTTGCCGATTGTCACACGATGCCTCTACCTTGTACACATGCTTACTGTCTGCCCAGTTGCTTTCTACTGTCATGGCGATTAGTATATCAAGATAGGCACATTTGACACTTGAATTCTCTATTAGTATGAATACACAAAACACTTTTACTTAGTCATCTGATTTGAAATAGTCGCCTCAAAACAAAGAGAGGAAAAAATCACACCAAAACAAACCCCAACTCGAAATAAGTGAAATAGAATTTAACATCTTTATCTCATCTTTCTTCTTATATTTGGCAATCCTTTAACTTTCCTTGGTTAACACAAGCTGTTGTGACTGACAACTTGCAGATATCAATTGATTTAAGTCGATAAATTTCTTTAGCTTTGTTTCCAAATTATTCTTTAAAAATTCTTCTTTTATTATCTCATGTATATCTTTTGCATTTCTTTCTGAAGAAATCTTAGTCCCTCACCTCAGTAATATATATTTTTTTGAGGCGCCTGTTTCTTCATAACTCACAGCTTTTGCTTTGTGTCTCAATGCTTTTCCAGATAACTTTTGCTTCATCTAACCTCCGCTTTCAACATTTGTCTTATATTCAATGCAAGGAACGTGGAAGCTACCTAAGGGCTCGACGAGCTAACCAACCAGCACACGTCTCAAGCTGTATAATGTGTTTGTAGAGCAAATCAAAGATTAAACTATTTTATTAATATGAATATTTTTCAGCTTTATCAACATCACGGCGAAATTGGAGCAGCTTAACTTCTGTTGATGCCATAAATAATTATTTTGAACTTAATTTGTCTACCTTTATTTCGTAACGGATGCTCGCTGATTTCATAAACTAGATCTATAAATTTCTTTGGGGACAAAAACCATTCGAAAAACAAAATCAAACAACAACAAACAAAAAAACAACAACCTCGTCAGAGTAGACCCAATTATTGTATTATAATAATCGTAATGCAATATCGAGTAAACTTGTCGTCGTCATTGAAATCTTCGTGTAAGAAGTTTGCTCTTTTCAATGGTACCATTTATCTTGGTTTTAAATGCTTAACTCTTGAGACAGTTTTGATGTCAAAAAATTGCGTCCACCTAGATAATTGATCAGTATATCAATTTTTGGTGGTGAAATTATTCATAATTGAAAAGGTGTCAATGTCTTTATGTTTTAAAAAAAGCAGCGTCACGGGATGAGGGGGCGGGGTGGAGGAGAAGAGAAGGGGTGGGTGAGGGGAAGTACAGATTATATATAACCCTGAGTGCCATATATTTGCCATATTATATTATACTTCCAAGTTACGGGGTGTCCCAAAAGCAAATTTCCTTCCAATCATTGCCCCCGGGCGCCACACAACCACACACCACCACCACTGTGTTCAAATATTGATATTTTATTGGGTTACCAATTTTAAATGCCAGTCTGCAATTCAATGGTATTGATTCTTCTTAAACATTTAATAATAATTGCTCTGAGTGCGTCGTTTTGTTCGTAAGTTTCCAAGAGTTGTGCCAAATAATGTAGATGTAATTGCCCGAATATTATAATAATGGTGATGTCTTAATCATGCGAAGACAGAAGATTACTGACACTACTATTTTCTCTTGAGTTAATCAATTTGTCGTCGATTAACAGGAATGCCCAGCAACACGTTTCTTTCTCTTCAAATTCCTTCGTAAGATAAAGAAATGAAGTAATTGCCCAAGGTTAGTGCAAGTACAATGGTGCGTGTCTTATGAGATTCGAAGAAATAATTACATCACCTCAATCATAATTAAAGAGAAGATATTGATATACCTACAAACTAGTCTCTCTGTAACGTCATTGTGTGAACACAAACGGTTTTTCCCATTATATACTGTAGTCTATAATGTTTTTCTCTTTTTTGAATTAATACAAATAATGTAGTCAAGTTAGCCTCTTATTAATTTCTTATCCACTACGAACAAAGAAAAACGAAATCGATTTGTTTAAAACACTTTTTTACCGGTTTGTTTTTGTGGTATCAAAGTCGATATTCCCAGTTTCCTTTTTTAAACAATTTTGAGACTAGTCTCGGCACTATATTCTTACCACTGAATAGAAGAAGAAAAAAAACGCAATTTTAGTAAACGCGATATACCCTTTATCATATTGGTATGTATTTATTAAAGCCTGCCATTTATTGTTGTTAACACAGCCAGCAGACAATGGACAAACCGGGAGAACACCCTTCTTGTGTAATGTGATTAGAAGAGTGTACCGGAACTGTAGTTGTGTTGTGAGCTTGTACTCACGACGAGACTGGTTCAACACCAACGACTGCTACATGTGGTGTTTTTTCACCAACAACGTTGTACTCTTAAAGAAAGGTACTTAACACTTCTTTCCTAACTTGAGTCAGGCGTGAATAAGTACCCAGCTTCTAGGTGAAAACTTTGCCAGTGAGTTAGTTGGTACGAAAAAGCCTAACAGGCGTGCGTACTGTGTGCTTCACCGGCAGTAGTTGCGAAGGACTTTGAATGAAATGGCCTGCGTGAGGATAAGTGATGTACAGTCTGTGAGCCTGCTCTTGTGCCGGAATACGGACTATAAATCCATCTTTCTTTTTAAAAAATGTATTAATCTCTATCTTTATAATACGCTGCTGTGACCAACTTTCACTAGCTGGCATTGCGGCAGCAGTCCTCTTCGGACGAGGTATGCGACATGAAACGTATGCAATCGTCATCTGAGATCGTCAATGTTTACAGATGAAACTGCCTACTCTTCTAAGTGATTCCATGCCAAAGTTGCGCACACGAAATAGGAGTGCTTATAGACACAAACTATGACTGCTTATAGACACAAACTATGAATGCTTATAGACACAAACTATGAATGCTTATAGACACAAACTATGACTGCTTATAGACACAGACTATGACTGCTTATAGACACAAACTATGACTGCTTATAGACACAAACTATGACTGCTTATAGACACAAACTACGACTGCTTATAGGCACAAACTATGACTGCTTATAGTCACACACTATGACTGCTTATAGACACAGACTATGACTGCTTATAGACACAAACTCTGACTGCTTATAGACACAAACTATGATTGCTTATAGACACAAACTATGACTGATTATAGACACAAACTATGACTGCTTATAGACACAAGGGTATGACTGCTTATAGACACAAACTATGACTACTTATAGACACAAACTATGACTGCTTACAGACACAATATGACTGCTTATAGACACAAAATATGACTGCTTATAGACACAAAATATGACTGCTTATAGACACAAAATATGACTGCTTATAGACACACAGAAATAGAAATGCTTATAGACACAAACTATAACTGCTTATAGACACAAAACAGAAATGCTTATAGACACAAACTATGACTTCTTATAGACACAAACTATGATTGCTTACAGACACAAACTATGATTGCTTACAGACACAAACTATGATTGCTTACAGACACCAACTATGACTCCTTATAGACATAAACTATGATTGCTTACAGACACAAACTATGACTCCTTATAGACACAAAATATGATTGCTTACAGACACAAACTATGATTGCTTATAGACACAAACTATGATTGCTTACAGACACAACCTATGACACCTTATAGACACAAAATATGACTCTTATAGACACAAACTATGACTGTATAGACACAAATATGACTGTTGATACTGCTTATAGACACAAACTATGACTGCTTATAGACACAAAATATGACTCCTTATAGACACAAAATATGACTCCGTATAGAAATAAACTATGACTGCTTATAGACACAAAATATGACTGCTTATAGACACAAAATAGAAATGCTTATAGACACAAACTATGACTGCTTATAGACACAAAATAAAATGATAATAGACACAAAGTATGACTGCTTATAGACACAAAGTATGACTGCTTATAGACACAGCTATGACTGCTTATAGACACCAACTATGACTACTTATAGACACAGACTATGACTGCTTATAGACACAAACTATGAATGCTTATAGACACAAACTATGACTACTTATAGACATAAACTATGATTGCTTATAGACACAAACTATGATTGCTTATAGACACAGGTATGACTGCTTATAGACACAAGGTATGACTGCTTATAGACACAAACTATGACTGTTTATACTGCTTATAGACACAAACTATGATTGCTTATAGACACAAACTATGATTGCTTATAGACACAAACTATGACTGTTTTATGACTGCGTATAGTCACAAACTATGATTGCTTATAGACACAAACTATGACTGTTTATACTGCGTATAGTCACAAACTATGGTTGCTTATAGACACAAACTATGACTGTTTATACTGCGTATAGTCACAAACTATGATTGCTTATAGACACAAACTATGACTGTTTATACTGCTTATAGACACAAACTATGATTGCTTATAGACACAAACTATGTCTGCTTATAGACACAAATATGACTGCTTATAGACACAAGGTATGACTGCTTATAGACACAAACTATGATTGCTTATAGACACAAACTATGAATGCTTATAGACACAAATATGACTGCATATTAGACACAAGGTATGACTGCTTATAGACACAAACTATGATTGCTTATAGACACAAACTATGACTGTTTATACTGCTTATAGACACAAACTATGATTGCTTATAGACACAAACTATGATTGTATGACACAAACTATGTCTGCTTATAGACACAAACTATGATTGCTTATAGACACAAACTATGACTTATGACACAAAATGACTCCTTATAGACACAAATATGACTATAGACACAAACTATGACTGCTTATAGACACAAATATGACTGCTTATAGACACAAACTATGACTGCTTATAGACACAAACTATGACTGCTTATAGACACAAACTATGACTGCTTATAGACACAAAGGTATGACTGCTTATAGACACACACTATGACTGCTTATAGACACAGACTATGACTGCTTATAGACACAAACTATGACTGCTTATAGACACAGACTATGACTGCTTATAGACACAACTATGACTGCTTATAGACACAAACTATGACTGCTTATAGACACAGACTATGACTGCTTATAGACACAAGGTATGACTGCTTATAGACACAAACTATGACTGCTTATAGACACAAACTATGACTGCTTATAGACAAAAAATATGACTGCATTATAGACACAATCTATGACTGCTTATAGACACAAACTATAACTGCTTATAGACACAATCTATGTCTGCTTATAGACACAAACTATGTCTGCTTATAGACACAGACTATAACTGCTTATAGACACAAACTATGGACTGCTTATAGACACACAATATGACTGCTTATAGACAACAAAATATGAATGCTTATAGACAACAAAATATGAATGTTTATAATAGACAAAAATATGAATGCTTATAATAGACACAAAATATCAATGCTTATAATAGACACAAAATATCAATGCTTATAATAGACACAAAATATCAATGCTTATAATAGACACAAAATATCAATGCTTATAATAGACACAAAATATCAATGCTTATAATAGACACAAAATATAAATGCTTATAATAGACACAAAATATCAATGCTTATAATAGACACAAAATATCAATGCTTATAATAGACACAAAATATCAATGCTTATAATAGACACAAAATATGAATGCTTATAATAGACACAAAATATCAATAAGTATAATGACACAAAATATTATAGACACAAAATATGAATGCTTATATAGACACAAAAATGAATGTTTATAGAAACAAAAATGCTTATAATAGAAACAAAATATGAATGTTTATAGACACAAAATATGAATGCTTATAATAGAAACAAAATATGAATGTTTATAGACACAAAATATGAATGCTTATAATAGAAACAAAATATGAATGTTTATAGAAACAAAATATGAATGCTTATAATAGAAACAAAATATGAATGTTTATAGACACAAAATATGAATGCTTATAATAGAAACAAAATATGAATGTTTATAGACACAAAATATGAATGCTTATAATAGAAACAAAATATGAATGTTTATAGAAACAAAATATGAATGTTTATAATATAATAGACACAAAATATGAATGCTTATAATAGAAACAAAATATGAATGCTTATAATAGACACAAAATATGAATGTTTATAATAGAAACAAAATATCAATGCTTATAATAGAAACAAAATATGAATGTTTATAATAGACACAAAATATCAATGCTTTATAGACACAAAATACAAATGCTTATAGACACAAAATATAAATGCTTATAGACACAAAATATAAATGCTTATAGACACAAAATATAAATGCTTATAGACACAAAATATAAATGCTTATAAAAACAAAATATGAATGTTTATAATAGACACAAAATTTAAATGCTTATAGACACAAGATATGAATGCTTATAGACACAAAATATGAATGCTTATAAACACAAAATATGAATGCTTATAGAAACAAAATATGAATGCTTATAGAAACAAAAATATGAATGCTTGTAGAGACAAAATATGAATGCTTATAGACACAAACCAGCAATGCTTATAGACACAAACCAGCAATGCTTATAGACACAAACCAGCAATGCTAAATAGACACAAACCAGCAATGCTTATAGACACAAACCAGCAATGCTTGTAGACACGAACCAGCAATGCTTATAGACACAAACCAGCAATGCTTATAGACACAAACCAGGAATACTTATAGACACGAACCAGGAATGCTTATAGACACGAACCAGCAATGCTTATAGACACAGACTATGACTGCTTATAGACACAAACCAGCAATGCTTATAGACACAGACTATGAGTGCTTATAGACACAAACCATGAATGCTTATAGACACAGACTATGACTGCTTATAGACACAAACCAGGAATGCTTATAGACACAGACTATGACTGCTTATAGACACAAACCAGCAATGTTTATAGACACGAACCAGCAACGCTTATAGACACAGACACAAACAGGAATGCTTATAGACACGAACCATCAATGCTTATAGACACAAACCAGCAATGCTTATAGACCCAAACTAGCAATGCTTATAGACACAGACTTTGACTGCTTATAGACACAAACCAGCAATGCTTATAGACACGAACCAGCAATGCTTATAGACACAAACCTGCAATGCTTATAGAAAAAAACCAGCAATACTTATAGACACGAACCAGGAATGCTTATAGACACGAATCAGCAATGCTTATAGACACAAACCAGCAATGGTTATAGACACAAACCAGCAATGCTTATAGACACAAACCAGCAATACTTATAGACACGAACCAGCAATGCTTATAGACGCGAATCAGCAATGCTTATAGACACGAACCAGCAATACTTATAGACACGAACCAGCAACGCTTATAGACACAAACCAGCAATGCTTACAGACACAAACCAGCAATGCTTATAGACACAAACCAGCAATGCTTATAGACACGAACCAGCAATGCTTATAGACACGAACCAGGAATGCTTATAGACAGAACCAGGATTGCTTATAGACACGAACCAGCAACAGACTATGACTTATAGACACGAAGAATGCTTATAGACACGAACCAGGAATGCTTATGAGCTTATAGACACAAACCAGCAATGCTTTTAGACACCAACCAGGAATGCTTATAGACACAAACCAGGAATGCTTATAGACACGAACCAGCAATGCTTATAGACACGAACCAGGAACAAACCAACCAGGAATGCTTATAGACACAAACCAAGAATGCTTATAGACACAAACCAGAAATTCTTATAGACACAAACCAGCAATGCTTATAGACACAAACCAGGAATGCTAGACACAAACCAGAAATTCTTAAACACAAACCAGGAATGCTCATAAACACGAACCAGGAATGCTTATAGACACGAACCGGGAATGCTTATAGACACATATTATGACTGCTTATAGACACAAACCAGCAATGCTTATGGACACACAGACTATGAATGTCCTATAGACACAAACCAGCATTGCTTATGGACAAAGACTATGAACTCTTATAGACACAAACCAGCAATGCATATGGACACAGACTATGAATTCTTATAGCCACAAACCAGGAATGCTTATAGACACAGACCATGACTGCTTATAGACACAAACTAGCAATGCTTATGGACACAGGCTATGAATGATTATAGACACAAATCAGCAATGCGTATAGACACAGACTATGACTACTTATAGACACAAGCCACAGACTATTACTGCTTATAGACACAGACTATGACTGCTTATAGACACAGACTATAACTGCTTATAGACACAGACTATGACTGCTTATAGACACAAACTAGGACTGCTTATAGACACAGACTATGACTGCTTATAGACACAAACTATGACTGCTTATAGACACAAACTATGACTGCTTATAGACACAAACTATGACTGCTTATAGACACATAGTATGACTGCTCATAGACATAAACTAGGACTGCTTATAGACACAGACTATGACTGCTTATAGACACAAAACTATGTCTGCTTATAGACACATACTATGACTGCTTATAGACACAAACTATGTCTACTTATAGACACAAACTATGTCTACTTATAGACACAAACTATGACTGCTTATAGACACAAACTATGACTGCTTATAGACACATACTATGACTGCTTATAGACACAGAC
>JAXRKP010001669.1:65000-67500 GCA_037039925.1 Doris montereyensis
AAAGCACAAAAATCTATGAGCAGTGTTGCTTTCTCATTTCTAATTATGTACTATGCAGGGGGCGGGGCGAGGGAGGGTGGGGTGAGGTGCGGTAGCCGGAGGAAGGCGATCTGTTTCTCAACCCAGAGGTCGTGGGTCCGCGTGCCCCATCGGCATCAAAACCGAAATTATCGCACAATATGGGAAGATGTTCTTGGTTGCTTGACCTTTAATAGAGTTAACGAATATGTCCATAGATACCCAAATTTATACTTGCTATAAATGACCATAACGAATATGTCCATAGGATACCCAAATTTGTACTTGCTATAAATGACAATAACGAATATGTCCCTAGATGCCCAAGTTTGTACTTGTTATAAATGACCATAACGTATATGTCTCTAGATGCCACGTTTGTACTTGTTATAAATAACCATAACGAATATGTCCCTAGATACCCAAGTTTGTACTTGTTATAAATGACCATAACGAATATGTCTCTAGATGCCCACGTTTGTACTTGCTATAAATAACCATAACGAATATGTCCATAGATACCCAAATTTATACTTGCTATAAATGACAATAACGAATATGTCTCTAGATACCCAAGTTTGTACTTGCTATAAATGACCATAACGAATATGTCTCTAGATGCCCACGTTTGTACTTGTTATAAATAACCATAACGAATATGTCCCTAGATACCCAAGTTTGTATTTGTTATAAATGACCATAACGAATATGTCCCTAGATACCCAAGTTTGTACTTGCTATAAATGACCATAACGAATATGTCCCTAGATACCCATATTTATACTTGCTATAAATGACCATAACGAACTTGTCCCTAGATACCCATATTTATACTTGCTATAAATGACCATAACGAATATGTCCCTAGATGCCCAAGTTTGTACTTGCTATAAAATGACCATAACGAACTTGTCCCTAGATACCCATATTTATACTTGCTATAAATGACCATAACGAATATGTCCATAGATACCCATATTTGTACTTGCTATAAATGACCATAACGAATATGTCCCTAGATGCCCAAGTTTGTACTTGCTATAAATGACCATAACGAATATGTCCCTAGATACCCATATTTATACTTGCTATAAATGACCATAACGAATATGTCCCTAGATGCCCATATTTATACTTGCTATAAATGACCATAACGAATATGTCCCTAGATACCCATATTTGTACTTGCTATAAATGACCATAACGAATATGTCCAGATGCCCATATTTATGTGCTATAAATGATCAACGAATATGTCCTTAGATACCCATATTTATACTTGCTATAAATGACCATAACGAATATGTCCCTAGATACCCAAATTTGTACTTGCTATAAATGACCATAACGAATATGTCCCTAGATGCCCAAGTTTGTACTTGCTATAAATGACCATAACGAATATGTCCCTAGATACCCAAGTTTGTACTTGCTATAAATGACCATAACGAATATGTCCTATAGATGCCCAAGTTTGTATGCCCAAATTTTGCTATAAATGACCATAACGAATATGTCCCTAGATGCGAATATGTTTGTACTTGCTATAAATGACCATAACGAATATGTCCCTAGATGCCCAAATTTGTATTTGTTATAAATGACCATAACGAATATGTCCCTAGATGCCCAAGTTTGTATTTGCTATAAATGACCATAACGAATATGTCCCTAGATGCCCATATTTATACTTGTTATAAATGACAATAACGAATATGTCCCTAGATGCCCAAGTTTGTATTTGCTATAAATGACCATAACGTATATGTCCTAGATGCCCAAGTTTGTATTTGTTATAAATGACAATAACGTATATGCCCCTAGATAGCCAATTTTGTACTTGCTATAAATGACCATAACGCATATATTATGTCATGCTGTTAAATAATTACTTTCATTTTTTGTGGTGTGTACAATTTGTTTTAACAAGGGCCCTCAAAGATTGCTTAGTTCATCCACTGGAAATCAAACGGAATGCTCCGTATTCTTTTACAATTCGACAGAAGAAGTAAACGTGTCTATTGATCAGCATAATAAACACATTTTTAATAATATTTCAATTTTAATTTCACAATTTGTTTTATCCCCTTTCATACTGTTCTTTATTCCATGTGAAATTTGATACGGTGTGCATTTTAGTCTAAAATAGTACCAAGAAATAGGTCATGGTTGCCGAAAGTTTGATTAAGTCGTTGAAAAGAATGTTTCATTTTCAATCAAAAAATCAAACATGTCTTATAAAAACATGTCTTCATAATGTGTGGTTCACGAGTAGTCCATACTTTGGCAATAAAAGGGAATCATTACGACATTGATATAGGAATGGTTCACGAGTAGTCCATACTTTGGCAATAAAAGGGAATCATTACGACATTGATATAGGAATGGTTCACGAGTAGTCCATGCCCCAGTAATAAAAGGGAATCATTACGACATTGATATAGGAATGGTTCACGAGTAGTCCATACTTTGGTAATAAAAG
>JAXRKP010001669.1:75000-85000 GCA_037039925.1 Doris montereyensis
GATCTGGATTGTTACAAGTGTGTCTAGATCTAGATCGTTTCAAGTTTGTCTAGATCTAGATCGTTACAAGTGTGTCTTGGTCTAGAACGTTACAACTGTGTCTAGATCTAGATCGTTACAAGTGTGTCTAGATCTGGATTGTTACAAGTGTGTCTATATATTTGGATCGTTACAAGTGTGTCTATATCTGGATCGTTTACAAGTGTGTCTAGATCTAGATCGAAAACAATCTGAGGTGTCTAGATCTAGATCGTTACAAGTGTGCTGAGATCTGGATCGTTACAAGTGTGTCTATATATGTGGATCGTTACAAGTGTGTTGATATCTGCATCGTTTTAAGTGTGCTGAGATCTGGATCGTTACAAGTGTGTTGATATCTGGATCGTTACAAGTGTGTCTAGACCTAAATCGTTACAAGTGTGTTGATATCTGGATCGTTACAAGTGTGTCTAGACCTAAATCGTTACAAGTGTGTTGATATCTGGATCGTTACAAGTGTGTCTAGACCTAAATCGTTACAAGTGTGTTGAGATCTGGATCGTTACAAGTGTGTTGAGATCTGGATCGTTTCAAGTGTGTCTAGATCCTAGACCGTTACAAGTGTGTCTAGTGTCTAGATCGTTACAATGTGTCTAGATCTAGATCGTTAGAAGTGTGCTGAGATCTGGATAGTTATAAGTGTGTTGAGATCTGGATCGTTTCAAGTGTGTCTAGACCTAGACCGTTACAAGTGTGTTGAGATCTGGATTGTTATAAATGTGTATAGATCTGGATCGTTACAAGATGTGTCTAGATCTGGATTGTTACAAGTGTGTTGAGATCTAGATTGTTATAAGTTCATGTCTAGATCTAGATTATTTACAAAGTGTGTCTAGATCTGGATTGTTACAAGTGTGTTGAGATCTGGATTCTTACAAGTGTGTCTAGATCTGGATTGTTATAAGTGTGTATAGATCTGGATCGTTACAAGTGTGTCTAGATCTGGATTGTTACAAGTGTGTCTAGATCTGGATCGTTACAAAGTGTGTTGAGATCTGGATTGTTAAAAGTGTGTCTAGATCTGGATTGTTATAAGCGTGTTGAGATCTGGATTGTTCCAAGTGTGTCTAGATCTGGATCGTTACAAGTGTGTCTAGATCTGGATTGTTACAAGTCATGCCTAGATCTGGATTGTTCCAAGTGTGTCTAGATCTGGATTGTTACAAGTGTGTCTAGATCTGGATCGTTACAAGTGTGTTGAGATCTGAATTGTTACAAGTGTGTCTAGATCTTGATCGTTACAAGAGTGTTGAGATCTGGATCGTTACAAGTGTGTTGAGATCTGGATTGTTACAAGTGTGTCTAGATCTGGATTGTTACAAGTGTGTCTAGATCTGAATTGTTGCAAGTGTGTCTAGATCTGGATCGTTACAAGTGTGTCTAGATCTGGATTGTTACAAGTGTGTTGAGATATGGATCGTTACAAGTGTGTCTATATCTGGATCGTTACACGTGTGTCTAGATCTGGATCGTTACAAGTGTGTTGAGATATGGATCGTTACAAGTGTGTCTATATCTGGATTGTTACAAGTGTGTCTAGATCTGGATTGTTACCGTGTGTCTATATCTGGATTGTTACAAGTGTGTCTATATCTGGATTGTTACAAGTGTGTCTATATCTGGATCGTTACAAGTGTGTCTAGATCTGGATTGTTACAAGTGTGTCTATATCTGGATTGTTACAAGTGTGTCTATATCTGGATTGTTACAAGTGTGTCTATATCTGGATTGTTACAAGTGTGTCTATATCTGGATTGTTCCAAGTGTGTCTAGATCTGGATTGTTACAAGTGTGTCTATATCTGGATTGTTACAAGTGTGTCTATATCTGGATTGTTACAAGTGTGTCTATATCTGGATTGTTACAAGTGTGTTGAAATATGGATCGTTACAAGTGTGTCTATATCTGGATTGTTACAAGTGTGTTGAGATATGGATCGTTACAAGTGTGTCTATATCTGGATTGTTACAAGTGTGTTGAGATCTGGATCGTTACAAGAGTGTCTATATCTGGATCGTTACAAGTGTGTCTATATCTGGATCGTTACAAGTGTGTCTAGATCTGGATCGTTACAAGTGTGTCTAGATCTGATGCTTTCCAAATTTGTCTAGATCTGGATCGTTACAAGTGTGTCTAGATCTGATTCTTTCCAAATTTGTCTAGATCTGGATCGTTCAAAATATGCCTAGATCTGGATCGTTCAAAGGATGTCTACATCTGGATCGTTCAAAGTATGTCTAGATCTGGATCGTTCAAAGTATGTCTAGATCTGGATCGTTCCAAATGCATCTAGATCTGGATCGTTCAAAGTATGTCTAGATCTGGATCGTTTCAAATGTGTCTAGATCTGGATCGTTCCAAGTGTGTCTAGATCTGGATCGTTTCAAATGTGTCTAGATCTGGATCGTTTCAAATGTGTCTAGATCTGGATCGTTCCAAGTGTGTCTAGATCTGGATCGTTCAAAGTATGTCTTGATCTGGATCGTTCTAAATGTGTCTAGATCTGGATTGTTCAAAGTATGTCTAGGTCTGGATCGTTCAAATGTGTCTAGATCTGGATCGTTCAAAGTATGTCTGGATCTGGATCGTTTCATATGTGTCTAGATCTGGATCGTTCCAAGTGTGTCTAGATCTGGGTCGTTCCAAAAACAGAAACTAAGAACTCCACCGAAAAAGAAGTATGATGATGACACAAGGAATTATTGCTTCAGAGGAAATTGAAAAATAACTCAGGGAGACGTCTAGGATTGCCAACATCCTGCAGTGGATGAATGATGATTAAACATCATAAATCATCATTCCAGAGTAATGTGAGAAATAATACTATTCAATAGATAAACGTATAATGAGCTTTTTGACATTGTAATGATATAGAGTCTAGTGAGTGCAAGTGAATGTGAAGTTTGTGTGTCTGTATGTCTTCTTCTGTATATGTACATTCATATTTCCCTTGTCTGTCTATATGTTTTGTTTTAAAACTGTCCGTCTCCTCCTTTGTTTCCGTCCATGGACAGTGATCTAGTGAAAGAAACTGCGTCTACCATTTTTCAATGTGATACACAAGATGATATTACACTGATTTCAATGATTATATGCTCTCCCTGACCAAACATGAGGTACAATTAGATATCATCATTAAGAAATTAAAGGTAGAGCTGTCATTACCTAGGAAGGGAATAAGTTAGATTATCCTTAGCAACCTCTCTCTCTCCTCTCTTCATCATCATCATCAACATCATCATCATCATCATCATCCCCATCATCATCATCCCCATTATCATCCCATCATTATCATCATCCCCATCATCATCATCCCCATCATCAGCAACAGCATCTCTCTAATCACCATCATCAATTATATATCATCTATATATATATATATATCATATATATCGCCATCATCATCATTATCATCTTCCATCATCATTATCATCATCATCAGCATCTCTGTCTCTGTCTCATCATCCTGCCCTGTTCTTCAATATTCTGTCTCATCATCCCCATCATCATCATCCCCATTATCATCCCCATCTACATCACCATCAGTATCCTCATCTCCTTATCATCATCTTCTTCATCATCACCATCATCATGTACAATCATCTAACTCATGTCTCATCATCTGTCGATGTATGTATTTGTCTATCTCGCTATGTGAATTGGGTGCCGCAACCTCCATGCAAGACTGTTTTTGTTGAGAAAGATCGATACGTATTCAGTGCCATCAGATTGCTCCAGTTTCTTCCAGCTTACAACCATGATCACAGCAACATAATCTTATCTTCACTCTGTTTCATTGTCTTCTCGTCTCGACATCCTTATATCTCTTCGGTCGTTTATCAGGATACACAGGTCATTATTGTTACAACGGTACACGGGAGACGACAGAGGTGGGATTAGTGCTGAACCTTTGATCAACCAAATTACCAGAGGACCAACGAACCAATCAACCAACTTCCCAAACCACAAATTTTATCAGCCATTAAACAAATGAAAATAAAGTCAGATCTCTTTTAATGTCAAGTCGGCGTTAGTAAACAAAGCCTTTGACTCCATCATGTTTACATTGTAGCTGAAGCCTGAAAATGTCATGGAAATATTTGTATTCGATTACTAATTGTGTATAGAAACATGAGCCAATGCGTTCAATGGCAATCATGAAACCAATGGATAAATAATCCTTCGTCCTCTGTACAAAACAATGTTAGCTTGTTTACCTAGGATACCCATTCTTTCGAGTAGTATTCAGTTACAACGGCTTTTGGCTGCGATGACAAAGAGTTTAAATAATTAGTGAAGATTGACTATATGGTGAACGCCAGATTGTGGTTGGCCTCATCGATCATGAACGCCATTACTGATTTGATTTATCGTGTCATTTTTTAACACCTTGTGACCTTTCTGTTGAAAGGGAATGTCATGATGGGACGTGACGAGTGGTAGGATCTCACTGTGAAATTACATCCAGGTGTCTCCTACCTGCACCAAGAAATTTTGTTCAAAGAACTCATGTGTTTTATTCTGTCCTGTCTTGCCACTCGGAAGAAGACAGAGAAAGACCGAGAAGAAAGAAAGAAAGAAGAAAGAGAGAGAGAGAGAGGGTACCTCTCCCCAGAGACAGAGACTCCCTCGTCACTCAGGCCTGTTTGTCTTACACATACACAGACAAATGTTCACCTCAAAGGACTGAATAGATAAATAGAGAGAGAGAGAGAGAGAGAGAGAGAGAGAGAGAGAGAGAGACAAGAAGAAGAAGAAGAAGAAGAAGAAAGAAAAGACGAAGAAGAAGAAGAAGAAGAAGAAGAAGAAGAAGAAGAAGAAGAAGAAGAAGAAGAGAGAGAGAAAGACACGTCTTCCTCCACCACGATCGCTACTCCACTATCGCTGTCATCCTCTTTCACTATCTTGCTGTCATCCTCTTTCCATGCCCCTGCCCTTCCTTCCTGTCTTCCTCTTCCACTTTATCACTGTCTTCTCTCTTTCACTATCAGTTGTATAAATCATCCTCTTTCACTATCGACATTAATTTGTCATCCTAATTTCACTATCGCTGTCTTCCTCTTGATCCATTTGTTTAATCGCTGATATTCCCTCGCCTTCAGATCTGCCTCCACTTTTCCCTTCGGTATGTATTTTGAACAACCACTGCTCACTACTCGCTGTGTTGGCCTGCTTATCATCCTCTTTCACTATCGCTGTCTTAAGGATCCTCTTTGACTCATAATCCTTCAACTGTTGTGGTCTTGTTCAAAATGCAGTTAATCAATGTTTCGAAGAGTCAGTATTTTCCCTATCGCTGTCTTCCTCTTTCAGCCACTATCGCTGTTTCATAATGGTGCTTCTTTGAAACTAGCCTTCGCTGTCATCCCTCTTTCACTATTGCTGTCAATTCCTTTTCTACAATATCTTTCATTATAATGAGCTTTTTGACATACCCTCTCTGCCTCTTTGCAAGTTACTGTCTTCAGCTCCCTCTTTCTGTACTATCGCTGTCTTCCTCTGTCTATACTATCGCTGTCTTCATCTTCCTCCTTTCTGTCTGTCTGTCCGTCTGTCTGTCTGTTCTGTATATGTCTGTCTGTCTTTCTTTCCTCTTCTCTCTATCGCTGTCATCTCTCTACTCTCTCTCTCTCTCTCTCTCTCTCTCTCTCGCTGTCATCCTCTTTCACTATCGCTGTCATTCTCTTTCACTATCGCTCTCTTCCTCTTTCTCTATCGCTGTCTCTCTCTCTCTCCACTATCGCTGTTATCCTCTTTCACTATCGCTGTGACATCCCTCGCCTCTCTCACCGTCTTCCTCTTTCATCTATCACTGTCTTCCTCTTTCACTATCACTGTCTTCATCTCTTTCATCTATCGCTGTCATCCTCTTTCACTATCCTGTCTTCCTCTGAACTCCACTCCTCGCTGTCATCCTCTTTCACTATCGCTGTCTTCCTCTTCCACTATCGTTGTCTTCCTCTTTCACTATCACTGTCTTCCTCTTCCACTATCGCTATTCATCCTGTTTCACTATCGTGGTCTTCCTCTTCCACTATCGCTGTCATCCTCTTCCACTGAATCGCTGTCCTCCACCACGATCTCTCTCCTCTCATCGCTGTCATCCTCTTCACTATCGCTCCTCTTCCACTATCTCTCTCCACTATCACTGTCCTCTTTCACTCTCGTTGTCTTCATCTCTTTCACTATCGCTGTCATCCTCTTTCACTATCGTTGTCATCCTCTTTCACTATCGCTGTTGTCTTCCTCTTTCCCTATCGCTGTCTTCCCTTTCACTATATGTCTCTCTCCTCTTTCACTATCGTCAGCCACCTTTCACTATATTCCTATTCTCTCTTCACTATCGCTGTCTCTGTCTCTGTCTCTGTCTGTCTCTTCACTATCACTGTCTTCATCTTCCACTGTCGCTGCCTCTCTCTTCCTCTTTCACTATCGCTGTCATCCTCTCCTCTTTGTCATCCTCTCTTCACTATCGCTCTGATCCTCTTTCACTATCGCTGTCTTTCTCTTTCACTATCACTGTCATCCTCATTTCACTATCGCTGTCTTCCTCTTTCACTATCGCCATCTGCTTCATTCACTCCCTTTTTCACTTATCGCTGTCTTCCTCTTTCACTATCATGTTTATCTTCCTCTTCCACTATCGCTGTCACTATCTCTACTCTTCACTATCGCTGTCTTCCTCTTCCTAACTATCGATCTCATTAATTGTCTTCCTCTTTCACTATCGCTGTTATCCTGTTTCACATTAATTGTGTATCGAACTGCTCATGCCGTTCTTCCACTATTACAGCAAAATTCGTTATCTAATCCTCTTCCACTTTAAGAAGATTTTCAAGGCCTTGCAGGTATCATAATATCCATTCTTTCAGTTGGATCGACTGTCATCCTCTTTCACTATCGCTGTCTTCCTCTTTCACTATCGCTGTCATCCACTTTCACTATCGCTGTCATCGGCTATATATGCGTGATTACCTAGGATCTTACGCTCTTCCTCTTGACTGCCTGTGTGTCCATCTCTCTTCCGCTATCGCTGTCATCCTCTTTCACTATCGCTGTCTCTCTCTTCCACTATCGTTGTCTTCCTCTTTCGCTATCGCTGTCATCCTCTTTCACTATCGCTGTCATCTTCTTCCACTATCGCTGTCTTCCTCTTCCCACTATCGCTGTCATCCTCTTTCACTATCGCTGTCATCCTCTTTCACTATCGCTGTCATCCTTTTCACTATCGCTGTCATCCTCTTTCACTATCGCTGTCTTCCTCTTCCACTATCGCTGTCATCCTCTTTCACTGTTCGTCTCTGTCATCCTCTTTGACTATCGCTGTCATCCTCTTCACTATCGCTGTCTCATCCTCTTCCACTATCGCTGTCTTCCTCTTCCACTATCGCTGTCATCCTCTTCCACTATCGCTGTCTTCCTCTTCCTTCCACTATCGCTGTCTTCCTCTTCCACTATCGTTGTCTTCCTCTTCCTTCCATCTCTCTATGGCTGTCTTCCTCTCCTCCTCTATCACTGTCTTCCTCTTTCCACTATCGTTGTCTTCCTCTTCCACTCTATCGCTGTCTTCCTCTTCCACTATCGCTGTCTTCCTCTTCCACTATCGCTGTCTTCCTCTTCCACAATCGCTCTCCCTTCCTCTTCCACTATCGCTGTCTTCCTCTTCCTTCCACTATCGCTATCTTCCTCTTCCACTATCGTTGTCTTCCCTCTTCTCTTCCTCCTCTATCGCTGTCTTCCTCTTCAACTATCGTTGTCTTCCTCTTCTCTTCCACTATCGCTGTCTTCCTCTTCCACAATCGCTGTCTTCCTCTTCCTCCAATATCGTTGTCTTCCTCTTCCTCCACTATCACTGTCTTCCTCTTCCTCCACTATCACTGTCTTCCTCTTCTTCCACTATGACTGTCTTCATCTTCTTTCCGTTGTCTTCCTCTGTCTTCCTCTTCTTCCTCTCTTATGACTATCTTCCTCTTCCTCCACTATCACTGTCTTCCTATTCTTCCACTATGACTGTCTTCCTCTTCCTCCTATCTCTCTCTGTCTGTCTTCATCTTCCCTCCATTATTGCTGTCCTTCCTCTTCCTCCAATATGGCTCTCTTCTCCACTCTTCCCCCACTATTGCTGTCTTCCTCTTTTCCACTATGGCTGTCTTCCTCTTCCTCAACTATCGCTGTCTCCTCTTCCTCGATATCGATGTCTTCTCTCTCTTTCTCCACTATCGCTGTCTTCCTCTTTCTCCACAGTCGCTATCTTCCTCTTCCACATCTCTGTCTTCCTCTTCCTCCACTATCCTGTCTCCTCTCTTCCTCTTCCTCCATCTCTGTCTTCCTCTTCCTCCACTATCACTATCTTCCTCTTCCACTTCATCTCTGTCTTCCTCTTCCTTCACTATCTCTGTCTTCCTCTTCCTTCACTATCGCTGTCTTCCTCCTCCTCCACTATCGCTGTCATCCTCTTCCTCCACTATCGCTGTCTTACTTTTCCACCATCGCTGTCTTCCTCTTCCTCCACTATCGCTGTCTTCCTCTTCCTCAAATACCGCTGTCTTCCTCTTCCACTATCTCTGTCTTCCTCTTCCTTCACTATCGATGTTCCTCTTCCACTATCGCTGTCTTCTTCTACCACAACTATCGCTGTCTTCCCTCTTCCTCCACTATCACTGTCTTCCTCTTCCACCATCGTTGTCTGCCTCTTTCTCCATCATCGCTGTCTTCCTCTTCCTCCACTATCGCTGTCTTCCTCTTCCACCATCGCTGTCTTCCTCTTCCTCCACTATAGCTGTCTTCTTCTTCCTTCAATCTTGCTGTCTTCCTCTTAAACCATCGATGTCTTCCTCTTCCTCCACCATCGCTGTCTTATTCTTCCTTCACCATCGCTGTGTTCCTCTTCCTCTACTATCACGGTATTCCTCTTCCTACATTATCGATGTCTTCCTCTTCCTCCATCATCACTGTCTTCCTCTTCCACTATCGCTGTCTTCCTCTTCCCCTATTGCTGTCTTCCTCTTCCTCCAATATAGATCTCTTTCCTATCCCTCCACTATTACTGTCTTACTCTTTCTCTACTATCGCTGTCTTTTGTCTATCCTCCGCTATCGCTGTCTTCTTCTTCCTCCACTGTCGCTGTTTTCCTCTTCATCCACTATCGCTGTTTTCCTCTTCATCCACTATTCCTGTCCACTATCTCCTTCATCCACTATCGCTGTTTTCCTCTTCATCCACTATCGCTCCTCTTTCACTATCGCTGTCTTTCCTCTTCATCCACTATCGCTGTTTTCCTCTTCATCCACTATCGCTGTTTTCCTCTTCATCCACTATCTGTTTTTTCTATCGCTTCATCCACTATCCGCTTCTTTATCGCTTCATCCACTATCGCTTGTCTTCCTCTTCCACTATCGTTGTCATCCACTTTTGCTGTCTTCCTCTTCATCCACTGTTTCACTATCGTGGTCTTCCTCTTCCACATCTACATATCGCTGTTTTCCTCTTCATCCACTATCGCTGTTTTCCGTTGTCTTCATCCACTATTGTCATCCTCTTTCACTATCGTTGTCTTCCTCTTTCACTATCGCTGTCTTCCTCTTCCACTATCGCTGTCATTCTCTTTCTATCACTGTGTCTTCCTCCACTATCGATGTCTTCCTATCGCTTGATCCTCTTTACTATCGGTGTCTTCCTCTTTCACTATCACTGTCATCCTCATTCACTGTCTTTCTTCCTCCCACTATCGCTGTCATCCTCACATCACACCTCTTTCACTAACGCTGTCTTCTCTTCCACTATCGCTGTCATCCTCTTTCACTATCGCTGTCTTCCTCTTCCACTTCGTTGTTTGCTTTCAATTATCCTCTGGGGAGAATGGAACTTAGACGTCATCCTCGAACAATGCTGATCCTCTTTCACTGTGCTGTCAACTCTTTCACTATCGCTGTCTTCCTCTTTACTATCGCTGTCATCCGCT
>JAXRKP010001669.1:95000-103314 GCA_037039925.1 Doris montereyensis
AGAAACATAGAGCGGCCCAAATCTGACGACATGAATATGGGAAAATCTTATTCAAAAGATAAGCAACGGGACTGGATTGTCGTTCGAGATTACAAAACTACTCATTTGGGAGATTATGGCAGTAAATACAACGTGTGGGCCTACGCCTCTCCCTATTCTGCCTAATCGGAAAGGTCATGATGTAAGCAAACAAAAGTCAGGGCATGAGAGCATGCCGAGAAGTCATGCTATTCCGAGATTTAGAGATTATGATCTGACGCACAAGGGCTTTGAAGATGCTCATAATATGAAAACCAATGCTGACATTGGAGTCGCTAGCGAAAATAAGGTAGCATCAAGATTGTCTTGGAAACTAACTGAAATGGCGTCAAGGCGTAGTAAGCGCTATCAAATGGCTAAAGAGACCCTGTTGCCTAGGACTATAGGGCTGCCAAATCGACCCAATAGTCGAGAGATCAACGGTAGGCGAAGGGGTATAGGAAGAGAGCTCAGGCCGTCCTCCCGTGATGCACAGGTGCGCCCCTTTCACCAGGCTACCAACATGGTACCCTTCAGAATCCGTTCGATTGACGTGCCTGCAGACGCTAGAAGCTCCACACGCACCGAGGCTGCCAGGAAGAGCAATGGGGTGACTCTTCACAGACAGACACGACCGTCTGTCAATCGTTAGACAACCAAGGTCGGATCTCAAAGTTCCAGATGACCAAACGAAAGTCGACTGGTACCACACAAACCCTTGACCAAGCAAATAACACCGGGGATTCGGAACCTCTGCCCAAATATCCAGACCCATATACTCAGGAGCTCTTGGACTACTTTTGGAGCTATCAAGGAATCGGCCGGCAACAAGCCATGTATGCTCAAGCAGGACAAGTTTTGCCATTCCAAGGGCCGCAATATTGGAAATATCACGTTGGTGAAATGGTCGTCGAAAATAAGCCATTAACTCCCTTGAAAACGCCTCGGCCTGCAACATCGAAGACAATCGAGCAATCTGAGTTGATGATGAAAGATGGCAGCAATGAAATAAGTGGGACTCATTTGGACAAAGCTGAAAATGAAAACGCCGTTCGAGAAAAAAAAAGGTTCATTTGGTTATTAAACTTCCGGTCACGGACAACTATGGCGAGGAGTGAATGTTGTGACAGACCAAAGGTCAAAAGAACCCTCACTCAAAGATAGTCTTTCAGCTTCCTTAGACCTACTTTTGATGGGGGAGAGGGATTACGTTGGTGAAGGAGGTGTAGCCTTGCCTGCTTGTTTGCATGCTGTGAAAGGAATGTAAGTTTGTGTACTCTGTATTGCCTTGCTTACATACGTATACTAGACTTGCTATGTATGTGTGAGTGTGTGTGTATTTATGAGTGTGTGTGTATGTATGAGTGTGTATATATGTATGAGTGTGTGTGTATATATGAGTGTGTGTATTTATGAGTGTGTGTGCATGTATGAGTGTGTGTGCATGTATGAGTGTGTGTGTATGTATGAGTGTATGTGTATGTATGAGTGTGTGTGCATGTATGAGTGTGTATATATGTATGAGTGTGTATATATGTATGAGTGTGTGTATGTATGAGTGTGTGTGTATGTATGAGTGTGTGTGTATGTATGAGTGTGTGTGTGTGTATGTAGGAGTGTGTGTGTATGAGTGTGTGTATGTATGAGTGTGTGTGTATGTATGAGTGTGTGTGTATGTATGAGTGTGTGTGTATGTATGAGTGTGTATATGTATGAGTATGTTATGTATGAGTGTGTATGTATGTATGAGTGTGTGTGTGTGAGTATGAGTGTGTGTGTATGTATCACATGTGTGTGTGTATGTATGAGTGTGTATGTGTATGTATGAGTGTGTATGTATGTATGAGTGTGTATATATGTATGAGTGTGTGTGTATGTATGAGTGTGTGTATATATATGTATGAGTGTGTATGTATTTATGAGTGTGTATATATGTATGAGTGTGTATGTATGTATGAGTGTGTATATATGTATGAGTGTGTGTGTATGTATGAGTGTGTATATATGTATGAGTGTATATGTATTTATGAGTGTGTATATAAGTATGAGTGTATATGTATGTAGTGTATGAGTGTGTGTGTGTGTGTATATATGAGTGTGTATGTATGTATGAGTGTGTCTATGTATGTATGCATGTATGTATTGTGTGTGCATATGTATGTAAGAATCTATGTATGTGTGTGTTTGTATGTATGAATGAATGTATGTATGTATGTGTCTATGTACATATATATGTATATATTGTATGCGTGTATGTATATATGTATGTGTGTTTGTATATATATATAAATATATATGTATATATGTATGTATGTATGTATGTATGTATGTATGTATGTATGTATGTATGTATGTATAAATATGTATGTATGTATGTATGTATGTATGTATGTATGTATGTATGTATGTATGTATGTATAAATGTATGTATGTGTGGTGCTGAAATTGACACCTAAATAAGGCTACCAAGTGATGAATAATACACGATTGTTAGTTTACCTTTATAACCGTTGTTGTTAAACAGTTGTTGGTAATTGGCCTATGCTATGTTAAATGAAACAAACGCATTCTGGTGCCGATATTAGTATGACATTGTTAAGTCATATGTGTACATATCAAATTTGTTATTAAAGTTATTTTTCAACTTGTCTGTTTTAACTTAAGCCTTTTCGGAAAATACTTTATGAGATGGACAATGGGATGCAAGAGAGCAAGAGAGCGAGAGAGAGAGAGAGCGAGAGAGACAAGAGAGGAGAGAAGAGAGAGAGAGAGAGAGAGAGAGAGAGAGAGAGAGAGAGAGAGAGAGAGAGAGAGAGAGAGAGAGAGAGAGAGAGAGAGAGAGAAGAGAGAGAGAGGGAAGAGAGAGAGAGAGAGAGAGAGAGAGAGAGAGAGAGAGAGAGAGAGAGAGAGAGAGAGAGAGAGAGAGAGAGAGAGAGAGAGAGAGAGAGAGAGAGAGAGAGAGGGAGAGGAGGGAGAGGGAGAGAGTAGAAGTTGTAGTAGCAGTAGTGTCAATGAGATCATATAAAAGTTGATGTCGTGAAATCAAATACATATTCATAAAATATTAATTCAAAAACTGTGGCTTTTAGTAGTAGCAGTAGTAGTAGTAGTAGTAGTAGTAGTAGTAGTAATAGTAGTAGTAGTAGTAGTATAGTAGCAGTAGCAGTAGTAGTAGTAGCAAATAGTAGTCAAAAGTAGCAGTAGTTTTAGTAGCAGCAGCAGTAGCAGAAGCAGCAGTAGTAGCAGTAGTAGCAGTAGCAGTAGCAGTAGTAGCAGCAGTAGTAGTAGCAGTAGTAGTAGTAGTAGTAGTATTAGCAGTAGCATTAGCAGTAGCAGCAGTAGCAGTAGCAGTAGTAGTAGTAGCAGTAGTAGTAGTAGTAGTAGTAGTAGTAGTAGTAGTAGTAGTAGTAGCAGCAGTAGTAGCAGTAGTAGCAGCAGCAGCAGTAGTAGCAGCAGCAGCAGTAGTAGTAGTAGTAGTAGTAGTAAAGACAAACAGTGAGGCAAGGGGCATGTCAGAAATGAAGGTAATGATGTAAGATAATATGAAAGCCCCATACAAACAAGGACGAAACAAATACAAGGAAAAGACAGAAACAATCCTGGCCACTAATAGTAGTAGTAGTAATATTAGTAGTAACAGCTGCAGCAGTAGTAGTAGTAGTAGTAGTAGTAGCAGTAGTAGCAGTAGTAGCAGTAGCAGCAGCAGCAGTAGCAGTAGTAGCAGTAGTAGTAGTAGTAGTAGTAGTAGTAGTAGCAGTAGCAGTAGCAGTAGTAGGAGTGAGTAGTATTAGCAGCACCAATAGTAGTATTAGCAGCACCAAGTAGTAGTAGTAGTAGTAGTAGTAGTAGTAGTAGTAGCAGTAGTAGTAGTAGTAGTAGTAGCAGCAGTAATAGTAGTAGTAGTAGTAGTAGTAGTAGTAGTACTAGTAGTAGTAGCAGTAGTAGTAGTAGGTAGTAGTAGTACTAGCAGCATTAGTATTAGTAGTAGTAGTAGTAGCAGCAGTAATAGTAGTAGTAGTAGTAGTAGTAGTAGTAGTAGTAGTAGTAGTAGTAGCAGTAGTAGTAGTAGTAGTAGTAGTAGTAGCAGCAGCAGTAGTATCATACATTTCTTTGCATTTAGGAAGTGAAGGTAATGACATAAGATAATACGAAACCCATAGGAACAAAGACGAGGCAATTACACGAAATAGACAGAAAGAAATCCTGGCCACCACGAGGATCGAACCTGTGACCTCTGTGTGGTTGGTTTGTTGTTTTTTTTTGTGCTGATGTGTTTTGGTTTTTCATTTTAGTATATAATGTGTGACTATCGAAATAGGGTCATCCTTTATCTTTTGAAAACTTTTAGTATTCTTGGTTTCCATGGTTTCCATGGAAAGGGTCGCCATCTTGGAGTTTGGCTCAGTTTAGGGTAATTTACGCCAAGCCAAAGCTTTGATTGTTTTTGCCTATCCTCGCCAACAAAATATTTTGTGATGATTTTATGGACATTTCTATGCCATAACGTAGGTAGATAAATGATCTTTCTACCTGCATATGCTATAAAAAATGTATAAGAAAAACAACTTATAAAAACACAATAAACCAAGAACAAAATAAAGTTCTTTCAAGGCCTTTAAAGCCTATAAAACCGGAGCTTATCCCGGTTTCTATAGCGTGAAGCGGAACAAGTGACAATAATCACCTCCTGGGCAGGATGCTAGTCTGACGCAGGTTTTTACTCCCAAGCTAGTGCTTGTACCCATTTGCTCCTGGGTAGAGTGGGGAAAATGCGTGTTAAGAGTCTTACCCAAGGAACACAACGTGTTAGGATTCGAACTCGGGACCTCATGAGCCCCAGTCTTGCAGCTAACCGCTCGGCCACCGACACCACCCAAACCCAACAACAAAACAACGGAAAATAAACAAAATTTTGTCCCCAAACTCGCCAATACTGGTTTCGCCTTCCTGGTACATTTTTTTTTTCTTAAACTCTAATGTCGTGCAATAACCCTGGTCCGGAATTGCAAAATTCTCATCGTTGTCTCGTGTATGACGACAATGTGTCGTCTTGTATGAGAACGATCAGTTGTACTCACTTGATATTTTGGTTTCCTGGGACGCCATTCAGTTGACATTGACCTCTGGGGATGCGGCAAGACAAAGCATTCAAACATTTCGCAAAGTATTCAAGTGTAAAAAAGACATACAACTGTTAGACAAGAGCATAGAGCATGTCGAGATGTATATAACAACTATATGGATGTGAAATGAATAATAATAATAATAATAATAATAATAATAATAATAATAATAATAATAATAATAATAATAATAATAATAATAATAATAATAATAATGATAATAATAATAATAATAATAATGATAATAATAATAATAATAATAATAATAATAATAATAATAATAATAATAATAATAATAATAATAATAATAATAATAATAATAATAATAATAATAATAATAATAATAATAATAATAATAATAATAATAATAATAATAATAATGATGATGATGATGATGATGATAATAATAATAATAATAATAATAATAATAATAATAATAATAATAATAATAATAATAATAATAATAATAATAATAATAATAATAATAATAATAATAATAATAATAATAATATTAATAATAATAATTTGAACAAAACAAAATAAAGAAAAAGGAATAATAATGATCCCCGATCATAATAATGACCTCTGTGTTGACATTGTTTGTCTATCTGTTTGTTTGTCTGTTTGTTTTTCTGTCTGTTTGTTTGTTTGTTTGTTTGTTTATTCGTTTATTTCATTGAAATTTACCATGTCCACCGAGTGTATGGCGATCTCAGATTGAATTAAGAGGAAACAACAAGATGAAAAAGAAGTAAAAAAGTAAAATGCAAGAAGTACGACCTACCAGCCAGACCCTCAATCGCCCGGCATCCGCGTCGGCACCCATTGCCTGGCCATGAATGAGTTGGGTTTTTAAATTTTGATTTGATTTCATTTGACAGGCAAGGAATCTTTAACGTGCACACATTGTTGTGATCTAGACACGGGACTTCTTTTTAACATATAATGTACACAGATTGTTTGATCTATCACACGGGACGTCTTTTTTAACATATAATGTACACAGATTGTTGAGATCTACACACGGGACGTCTTTTTTAACATATAACATGCACAGATTGTTGTGATCTACACACGGGACGTCTTTTTAACATATAACGTGCACAGATTGTTGAGATCTACACACGGGACGTCCTTAACATATAAATGCACAGATTGTTGTGATCTACACACGTGACGTCTTTTTTAACATATAACGTGCACAGATGTTGTGATCTACACAAGGGACGTCTTTTTTAACATATAACGTCCACAGATTGTTGTGATCTATACACGGGACGTCTTTAACATATAACGTGCACACATTGTTGTAATCTGTACACGGGGCGTCCTTTTAACATATAACTTGCACAGATTGTTGTGATCTGTACACGGGACGTCCTTTTCAACATATAACGTGCACAGATTGTTGTTATCTACACACGGGACGTCTTTTTTAACATATAACGTGCACAGATTGTTGTGATCTACACACAGGACGTCTTTTTTAACATATAACGTACACAGATTGTTGTGATCTACACACGGGACGTCTTTTAACATATAACGTTCACAGATTGTTGTGATCTACACACGGGACGTCTTTTTAACATATAACGTACACAGATTGTTGTGATCTACACACAGGACGTCTTTTTTAACATATAACGTACACAGATTATTGTGATCTACACACAGGACGTCTTTTTTAACATATAACGTACACAGATTGTTGTGATCTACACACGGGACGTCTTTTTTAATATATAACGTACACAGATTGTTGTGATCTACACATGCGACGTCTTTTTTAACTTATATAACGTACACAGATTGTTGGGATCTACACACAGGACGTTATATTTTTGGGAACATATAACGTACACAGATTGTTGTGATCTACACACAGGACGTCTTTTTTAACATATAACGTACACAGATTGTTACACACAGGATCTTTTTACCACGTACACAGATTGTTGTGGGATTTTTAACATATATAACGTACACAGATTGTTGTGATCTTTACCACGGACGTCTTTTTTAACTTTATAACGTACACAGATTGTTGTGATCTACACACACAGACGTCTTTTTTAACATATAACGTACACAGATTGTTGTGATCTTTACACACGTCTTTTTAACGTACATATAACGTGCACACCATCTTGTTGTGATCTACACATTGTTGGACGTCTTTTTTAACATATAACGTACACAGATTGTTGTGGGATCTACCAGGACGTCTTTGTTAACCATATAACGTACACACATTGTTGTGATCTACACCGGGACGTCCTTTTTAACATATAACGTACACAGATTGTTGTGATCTACACAGAGGACGTCTTTTTAACATATAACACACATTGTTGTGATCTTTACGGCACGTCTTTGTTAACCATATAACGTGCACACATTGTTGTGATCTTTACACGGGACGTCCTTCTTAACATATAACGTGCACAGATTGTTGTGATTTTACACGGGACGTCCTTTTTAACACATAACGTAGACAGATTGTTGTGATCTTGTTGTGGGACGTCCTTTTTAACATATAACGTACACAGATTGTTGTGATCTACACACGGGACGTCCTTGTTTAACACATAACGTAGACACATTGTTGTGATCTACACGGGACGTCCTTTTTAACATATAACGTACACAGATTGTTGTGATCTACACACGGGACGTCTTTTAACATATAACGTAGACAGATTGTTGTGATCTACACACGGGACGTCCTTCTTAACACTTAACGTAGACAGATTGTTGTGATCTACACACGGTACGTCTTTGTTAACCATATAACGTACACAGATTGTTGTGATCTACACACGGGACGTCCTTTTTAACATATAACGTACACAGATTGTTGTGATCTACACACGGGACAAAGATTTTTTAACATATAACATGCACAGATTGTTGTCATCTACACACGGCACGTCTTTGTTAACCATATAACGTACATACATTGTTGTGATCTACACAGGGCACGTCTTTGTTAACCATATAACGTACACAGATTGTTGTGATCTACACACGGCACGTCTTTGTTAACCATATAACGTACACAGATTGTTGTGATCTACACACAGCACGTCTTTGTTAACCATATTACACAGACTGTTGTGATCTACACACGGGACGTCTTTTTTAACATATAACGTACACAGATTGTTGTG
>JAXRKP010000167.1:0-15000 GCA_037039925.1 Doris montereyensis
TCAATGTAAACGTTGCATCAGTGTGATTTGTTGCTATATTATGTATGCGAAATATGACAATAAGTGTTATAAGGTTATACCCGAAACGTCATGTTTTTGTTCTGTCTTTATTAGTGGAGTTGTCACTTATTTTCCTTCGTATCATATTATATATAGTAGCAAATAAGTTACTCGGTTTGATCAAGCCTATACATTCATTCATACCTAACCTGTAGTATATTGCACTGTAATAATAATAACATATAATTTAAAGGTTTCCCTATCCTAATAAGAGGACAAGATGGCAGAGTGGTTAAACTAAAGGCATTGGTACTTGGTTCGACCTCCACTTAGAGCATTTGGTTTTTTTCCTTGGGCAAGAAAATTTACCCTATCTGCTCACTTGAACAACACGGGTGACTCCTGTTGTATGGAGTGTAAGCTTGATGATAGTCTATATTCCTTTCTCTAAAGAAATTGGAATGCCATGCGTGATACCTTTCGGTGCCTGCGCGGATGGTACAATTTATGTATTTATTCTTTCTATCCTAGTAAACATCAAAAGTGTATCGTGAATACATTGAAAACAAACTCCACCGTATTTCAAACTTGCATGATTTGCAAATGTTAAAGGGAGGGGGGGGATATATTATCTGATTATCAGTACTGGTAATGATGGAATTTCATATTAAATTGATAGTATCCATTTCAAATTCTAGAATACACTTGCTTACAATGATGTGTTTCTTGACAAAAAATGAAGAAAGGCAGGACTGGCTACTGGAGGGACAAATAACGTTTGGGAGGGACGAAGGGACAAAAAGCATTTGGGAGGGACACTTCACAGCTTTGGAACAAGTGATAATAATCACCTCCTGGACAGGACTCTAGTCTGACACAGATTTTTACTCCCAAGCTAGTACTTACTTATACCTATTTGCATCCGTGTCGAGTGAGGAAAATGCTTGTTAAGTGTCTTTCCCAGGAAACGCAACGTCGGCGGACCTAGCTTTGTTAGGATTCGAATCTGTGACCTCTTGACCTCAAGTCCGGCAGCCTAATCACTCTTGAATAGTACATGTTGCAACCTGATCTCCCAGAGAGTAAACATTAAAAAATAAAAATAAAAAATGTGTTTAAAAGATTTTCTCTGCCACTGGAGTCTCTTTCGACGCTTATTGAGTTTCTTTCTACTAGCAGCAGGGTTTGGTTGTATTCTTTTCTTAATAGTTTTGGTTTTGTTTCAGTTTTGGACCCCCCCCCCCCCCCCCCCAACTTTTAAAAACCACATACATGTATATATGTACCACTTTAAGATGTGAAAGGTGAAGTCTGTTAAGTAAAAATAATATCACAGGGCTTTTTCTTTTTTTGTAATTGAGGCCTTGTAGCTGAACTGTAGTGTTGTGAGCTTATAATCATGACATTGGTTCAAGCCCCACAGCTGGCACAGGTGGGGGTTTTTTCACATCGTTGTAGTCTTAGGAAAGTTATTTCACTCTACTTTCCTCACTTGACTTAGGTGTGAATGAGTAACCAGCTATAGGTAGAGAAAGATCATGTAATGCCAGAATGTTATTACGAAAAGCCCAACAAGCTTGAGTACTGTATGCTCCCCCGGGAGTTGAGGACTTTGAATGAAATGGCTTACACTTACAGGCGGATAAATGATGTACAGTCAGTGAGTCTGCACTTGTGCAGGGATACAGGCTATGAATCCATCTCTATCTTTCTTTTTTCATAATTGCATAGGCAGCTTACTTAACTTAAACTTATAACCATAGTAAAAGAATACATGTAAACCAGATTATAACAGTACAAACACACATACACAAATTAACACAAGGAAGCAGCAAATGCCAGGCAGATCACTTTATTGGTTTGGCTAATTTTTGTTTTTTTGTTTTTTATATATTTTTCATCAAATGATAAAACTTTCATTAACAGGGTATTTGTTTTAACAACTGGTAAAGTTACCGGCATATCATAAGTCATAAAAACATGACAAGGAAATGCTGAGCTAATTTACTAAAATTACGCACACACAAACACGCACACTCACGAAACGAAAGAAAAAGTTTTATTTTGATAGAGACAATTCTGCTCTGCAGGGGACATTTCAAATAAACGTCCAAACGAGAGAAAAATAAAGAAGAAGGAAATGGGCATCTGATACCAAAACAAAAGCAATGTCACGTAGACATTTAAAAATTTCACTCTTTGCATCAGTTTGCCTGTTTCCTCCAATATCTCTTTAGTCAAAGGACATAAATTCAGCCATGGTGGATGTTGGCATAAAAATGTAATACAATATCAAAAGGAACAAAATATAAAAGGGTAAATCAAATCATTGCAAGGAGAAAATAAGTACATGCATGCAGACAAGGTAGCTGCTCTCATCGATTATAGATAGTCAGATCTTTAAGGCTGAAGGACAAATGAAGAGATGATTAAAAGTCATATTAAAATTTTTAAAAGGAAGAAAAAACAACACAAAACAAAACAAAAGTTTCTTAAAAATAATCATCAGACAACAGAAGGTGTAAAGCCTTCACAATATTATAAGGATTCTGAAATTAATTCTGTCATGATATAGGAAAACAACAAATGGACAAGATCAATTTAAAATGTTACAGAAAAACAATCAAAACTGAAATTTGAGCAAAAACAAATTAATGAAATGAAAGAAATGCCATTTAAAAAACAAAGAAAATGCAGAGGGCATGAATAATGAAAAAGAGAATGGGTACACACAAGGTACACATTTATTTGCGTGACATCGGACTGCCATCTTATCAAGATGTTTGCTTACTACTTCAATGCCTTCAGCTTAAATATCTTTGACTAATGCAAAATCTGTGGATCTGATTTTGAGTTTACCCATATCCACAACTAAGGTTATCTTGGGTTTTAATTTTGCCCTTTAGCACGCATAGAGTATTGTGACCTGCACACAGGGACCTTTTAATCGTCTGTCTCCGATAAGACTAGGTATCGATCCACCTACCTGGACCAAAGGGTTGATTATACTTGGAAAAACTAGAGAATTTTCTTCAACAGGCCGACACCTTGCCTCTGAGCTACCGAGTCCCTTAACCTGTGGACAAAGCTCCACACATATTAAAATAAAATCATTAGACATTGTGAATTTCTTTGTAATATGCAAGGTCTATATAGGGACAGCTGATATGATTAAAACAGATATGCACAGGAAACTATTGTTTAAACAAACAAACCCAGAAAACAGACAGACCTTTTATATACATTTTAAATGATACCCATCTATATCATGCTAACTGATTTAAAAGTTGAAGTCAATTTTAAACACATTTTCTCTTTAAAAAAAACGAACACAGCATGACTTATCTCATTCTTGAAAAGATCACCCCTTTTACATGAAATTTATAAACATGTCAAATTTAATGACAAAAGTTTCTCTAACTCCTAACAACCAAAGCTACCAACCTTTTCAAATCTAAAAACAGACTCTGACAAACGCAAATTAATTCTATTCGAACTCGCATAACTGCCTGTTGTGATAATTTAACTTTAAGAACCCTTTTAGGTAAATAACAAAAAGTCAGGCAAACGCTGGCCTTTCTGGCGAAGTGCGACAGTAGTCTTACCAACTTAGAATGACCTCTCCAGCTCATCCCAATCTTTCAGAGTCTCTGTTGTGAACTTAGGTTTATTTAAAACAAAATACAGTTAACGCTTGTATACATGCTTTTTAAGGTAAATACAGACTTATGGACTCAAATTTAAAAAACCCATACTAAATACGTTCTTTACACACTGGTTGGCAGCTATGCAGGTCTAAATGATTCAGTAGAGTTGCTGGTTGGCAGCTATGCAGGTCTAAATGATTCAGTAGAGTTGGCAACACGATAACTATCTTTAAATCCTTTAAATCGACTGACAGCATTCATAGGCTATTAATGGTATGTTAACTCGGTGGTAGATTATTATGTCTCATGAGCATACTTGTACATAATCTAAATCATCAAGAGATTTTGATATGGTGAGAAGCCATGTTGTCATACAACAAACAAAGATATATTTGACCTGTCATCTTTCAGGAAAAAAAATCTTTTGTATGTAGCTAGCTTCAAAATGATAAGAGTAATTTCCGATGCTATGACGTATTTTTTGGTTTGCTCAAGTGTCACTTGCATTTTCATTTAAGAAAACAGTTAAAATCTGCACGAGAGAAAAAGAAACGAAATGCAGCACAAGTTCTAACAATTCAGGCGGTAAGGAATGGTAAAACTGTTGTTAATATCTTGAAATTGTGGATGATTCAACAATTTCTTCTTCAAATGTAATACTAACAGATAAAAGGACTGTTGTTGATTAATTGTAAAAATCTCCAAAGACAGAACCATACAATACTATTTCCTACATTATGGTAATAGATTTAAACGAAAGCTCTTGACAATAACACAAAGAATTGACCTTTCTGCTTTTCTGAATTTGTCAACATCTTAATTCTAGAAAGAAGTGTTGAAAATTGGAACTTTTTTTAACAAAAAATTATCTGGGCTGATATTCAATACTTCAACGCTTTTCAAAAAAAAAACCTGCTATGGAGGGTTGTGATAACCATTTAACATATATGATCAAATCTTGAGGCAGACTGATAATTTTTTCTTGTAATCCCTTTTTCGACTGGCAAAAAAAAACCCGCTTAAAAAGAAAGTATAATTTATTTGGGGGGTTGGGGTAACCTCTCCTATACTGAAAGTTGAGCTAATATATAATTCATAATTCTAAATTCCTACAGATAAAAAAAACGCAACAACAACAAAATTAGCCAACACTCCTTTTGGTGAAAAAGAGAGAAAACATAAATTCAGAACACACTTAAAATCAATAGGAAAATTATTTTGTTTCAAATTGGGGAAAATGCAAATTTGTGGATGCGAAAGACCCGGGATGGTGACAAAATATTTGCTTCAAAAACTAAAACATCATTCAAACACTTTGTTTAAATTCACCCCTCTACAAACAGCCATAATTTTGATGGACAGATTTCATTGAAGGGTAATTATTTTGCAGAAAATTTTACTTGTGGAATTGCCCAAAAAAAAACCTTTTTCCCCAATATAACACAATGATCATCAGGGCACATTGATGAAAGACACAAGTTGAGACAATGAACCTACAAGCATCAAATGTGACAAAAAATCTGTCCCCATATGGCTAAGTCTTTGAACAAGATTTCTGCCGAGAAATAGTCTGTTATTTGTGCCTGAAACATGAAAGGTGTGGAAATTTTAAAAATATTATTCAGTTGACACCAAATTGATGAGAAAAAAAAAAGATTATGTCAAATTGCTTTACGTCATAAATTGTACATAATTACATATATATACACATGGGGGCATCAACTCAGAAAAAGAGTTTGAGATGAATCAATGAAAATAGAAACATAGGCAAACAGGTATGATATGATACAGAGCAATGACATCAAGACCAAGTTTTAAAAAATCACTATAATACAACAAAAGGGAGCACATGGTGTTAAAGATAAAGACATAACCTGGTCAAAATGTTCTACTCAATGAACTTCTTTTCAACTTAAACTTCAGAATAAATTCAGGGCATCCAGTGCAAAAGGGGTGACCATAAACTATTAATAGAAGAACAGTTACTTAACTAAGCATTCTAATGTTTTACCTACAGACTACCAAAATCCCATCCAACTTTTAACTGATTATCACCACTAATTTAGACCAATTAAAAAGAAGAAGAAAAATCTCAAACTTTGATCTTGTATGAGATGAAACAGATGACTGTGGACACCTTTAAAGCAAATGGCAATTATAAATCTAATTGCAAAGACAATAATTTTGCAATGACAATGTAGACTATTGAGAAGTTACAGGAATAAAGACAATGACAAAAAAATCAAGTAGGTCGAGTTAAGATCAGCAGAAAAGACCGATCAAATGATATTATATATTACATTTAAACTAGTCCCCTTCCCTCTCCTCTGATCATTCTTCAAACTTCTTTATAACACACAAAATAAACAAATAACACATTCCTGATTTCATGATTTTACATGCTCTGTGACATATCTTGACTAAACAGTTATAACTTCTATCAGTCGGCAGATTTTAAAGATTTGTCAGAGGATGAAAAGTCACATGATAGGAAGGCTATCAAGAATATTTGAGAGATAAAAAAACCGTTTTCTTTTAGTTTGGGCGACTGAAAATATTTTGTAGCTTTATTAAATATTTAATATCAACATGTCATTCCTACATTAGCAATACTACACTAGAGTCGACTGACCACTTGCGAGCCAACAACATGCGACTGAACTGCAGAACAAACGAATCATTTGCTCTATAGCTTTAAAATGTGAGAGTATACCGTCCTTTGATCTATAAACACCCTTGTTGATTTCCACATCAGCTTAAGAATGCTGCACACACCTATTTCGAACAAAAATGAAATGATATCCTCTGTCAGCATTTAACAATGGATTTACGTAAGAATGTTCACTTCTGTTTTATTTACCATTAAGAACTAATTTTCCTGCATAACTGTCATTAATATGTTTATCCATAATCTTCTTTTAAAGTTTCAAATTCACTTTACTATTTATCAGGGGCCGTAGGTAGTGCACAACAAATTTATACACACATGTCCTTTCTGGCTACAGATGGGCAGGTCAAAATTGACAGAGGCAGTAGGCCTACTTAGCCTATATAAGCTTCTGGGAGGTTCCTAATTGGCAGTAAAGAAGAATTTCTGACCAAAGAGATGAACTAGCTACAGATTTAGATCTATGTTAAATTGGAAAACCTTTAAAGTACAACTATAATTCCAATTTAAACACTTTTTTTAGTTAAGTTTGGGAAAGTTCCACTATTAAAAACGAAAAAGAAAAAAAGGAAATGAAAGATCTAGATGTTGATACCTGTTACTCAAAAACAAATGTTTTTCCTTATCTTCACCTACCAGATGCAACAATGGAGCATAATATAGTTTTCAACAACAATGGTTGCAAGAAATGCTTGTGGCAGGAAAGTACATGTATTGATAATGATAAGGCGTTAACACATAAAGAGGGAGCGCAAAGAAAAGTGAAAAATGAAGGATTGAGATGGAAGAGAAAAAGACGAATAAGCGAAAACACAAGAGAGACAATAGAGAAAAACAATGTTGAAGACAGAAAAAGAAAAGGAAGAAGAGATGAGAAAAAGCACAAAGAGGATGAATGAAGAAGATTGAGGAATGAAGAAGATAAAGGTGATATAGTGCTTGATGACGATGAGGATCAGGCCCATCAAGGATTTGTTGGACACGGATGACACATTTGGAATAGAAAATGCTCAAGGAGGACTGAAATGAAACAGGATGAAAATGAAAATGAGGAAGAAATACTAGATCTAGCTGCATCTCATGGCAGTCTAACGGAAGACAGCCTGCAAAAGCGGAATGTAGTGATTCTTAGTGAACAGCTGACAGAGAATGGAATTGAATGTGAAAATGTGACAAACAAAGAAATAAGGAGAAAGAGAATGAAAAAAGCCACAGCCCAATAGAGGATAAGAAAAAGGGCGTACATGAAGTGAGCGACTACGGAAGGGCGGCTCATGCAAGTAATGTGGTTTACTCTGGGAATGTCTCCCCTGCACGTGCACAAGATATGATGCTTTTGTTCTCTGTTCAATTTTTAATTAGATAAATCTTCTCATTAACTTTTTCGGGTTTTCAATTTCTTGTCTCTTCTTTTTATCTGAGTTCGTTTTTTGTTCTTTTTAAAAATTTATTTCCCAGAACATGGTATACTGAGTTGAAACATCTTGGATTTGCCCCTAAAGTTAGTTCAATAACTAAAGGCTTTCCATTTTACAATAAATTTCTTTCAAACTTTGCACACCTTTTTTGATACAATTATCTAAATTTGATCACATCAGATTTTGGTTTTATGTGTAACTTTTTTATGAACCTGGATGCGGCTAAGGCCTTCAACTGAGACCGCATTTTAGGCATCCAAGCGTAACCTGGTACAGTGGTGTAATAAAGTTTTTGCTCATCTACAGTCATCAATGAGTTGAGAGAGTTGCAAACAGAGCACATCTCTCACCGTGGCAATTTTTCTTGCTTGGTACAAAAATAGTTGAAGACAGGCACGAGAAGTGTGTCATTAAGGTGAAAGTTTGCTAGTGGCATAAGTGGTCAATCTATTTTAAATTCTTTCTCAGATCATTTTGATAACAAACATTTACCCTTTGACATTTTTCAACTTCCTGTCAAGGTAACGAACAAATAGATGCAATGCAAATACACAAATGAGTGATATGACTGAATGTGTTTCATGGACAATGAATATTCAGAAATACTTGGCACCTAAATCACCCCCTGCCACAATGAATGATCAGTAAAAGAATATCTTGATAACTTTCTTAACATAATATGAATTCATTAGAGCCTTGGAAGAGGAGAAACAAAAAACCAAAACAAAACATTTCTCAAACATCTTGATGATGTTGCAAAGAAAAAAGTTGAGAGTATATAATAACTATGATATTCACTTTAAACTTTAGATTTTGTTAGATTCTAAAACTTATTCTTAGGTAGAGTGAAAACTCCTACTCCAAAAATAAAAAATGAGAAATACTGAATGAAAGAGGACCATGAAAATATTCATAAAAAAGAAAGAAAAAACAAGCAGAAAAATAGATGGGACATACAAGACATGAAATGGATTGAAAAGTTGACAGTGGATGTAGCCTATCTTTAAGGAGGTGCTGCTGGACTGGAATTCGACCGTTGTGATGTGCCATCACTACAGACGTCATGATCTGCCATATAGAAAAAGTCTTGTGACTGCATGTGTGGATTAGGATCTTGTGATATTCCCCGCGCCCACTTTTGATCATGGCTGGATTGAAAGAGCATGCCTCTTGGCATGTTTTTTGAGATGATCACTTCGCATAAATCTTTTCTCACACATGGGACACTTGAAATTTTTTTCACCTATGTAAGAGATTAAAGTTAAAAGCATCAGTATTGCTGCATCTAAGCACACAATGCCTTGTGTGTTTGTCTAGAGAAAGCATTTATAATATATTTACACCTCTGTACAACCATAACAAACAAAATTCTGATAGGCATTCAATAAGAAATTATGGTAGAAAGTTACACATTAAAAATTTTAACAACGGATTTAAGTAAGCATGTATATATATTCATTTGTGAAAATCTTACTAAGTATATTTTCACTTTAAGAAAAACATTGAAATAAAATTCTATTTAACCCCTGTCTTTAAGTCATGGGAAAAACATGAAAACAAGAATGACTATAGATACAATAGTCACCACTCAAATAAATGCTGCTTTAAATATGAATACATTCTCTTTTAAATTCATGCTTCATGAATGAAAGAGCATAAATAACTTAACACTAATTGAGCCCCGAAAATGCCTATTGCATCTTAATTGATTTACCAGAATACATGCTTCCCTCTTCACTTTGATTGATTTAAATTGAGTCGACTAATCTTTATTCAGATATGTGTTTCATTGCGTTGAGACTTAAGCTGGTCTAAGATAAAACAACATTATGTTATCCACATCCACAAGACTGTTGCCAGAGACGCTGTTGACTATCTAGATACATGAAGAGGTGAATTCTCTCAATGACGGCAACAAACTCACACTTCAAATTTGTCTACATGGTGGGACTCATTTAAATCAATAATCCAAGTCTACATAATAATAATAATAATAATAATTAAACCCTCATTAAATAAATAGTGTTTGTCGTCAAATGATGAACTTCATAGATCATTCATGACCAGCTGTCTCTGTTTTACATTACGACTTTTTTTCAATGCTGATGCATGCAGTTGCTTTAAGCCCATGAAAGTTGCCCCCAAAACAGCAAAAATAAAAAGCACTATAAAGACAGAAAAAATAAAATTGGGGATAAAGATCTGCAAAGACAATGGGTTAAGTTTTGGGACAAAACAATAGAAGAAACTTGTATGAGAGCATAATTAATTGTTATTTATCTCTCTAAAATAATTGTCAAAATACAACTTCTAGTAACTACTGTAGTGTAACAAAAGACTGAAAAATGGGATTCCTACCAGTATGTGTCCTTTTGTGGCGGGTTAGTTCATCAGATCTGGCAAAACGCTTATTGCAGCCATTCCAGTTGCACTCAAAGGGTCGTTCCACCTGCAAAGGAGAAATAGTGGATACAAAATAAAACAATATAATATGAGCATTTGCCATAACGTAGGATTAAATGCAGGGTCATGGAGGTGTTGAATTAGTGTGACCAAACCAACCCATTTTTTGCTCATATGAGCACCACTGTCACTTGCAAGATCTGTTAGACACTTCAGTTATACTGGAGATATTGATCTCTTAGTACAGATTCATTGAATTATCTTGTACATAACAGTGACAACACAAATCAACAAGCATCAACAACAATAACTGAAAAATTACCAATATTTACTTCTTATTGTATTAGTATTAGGCATATATATTGATTATGCTTAGGCTCAAAGCATAAAAAGCGTCAATGGTATTAAACACACTTTTCATCAAATTTATGTCATCATGTCTTTGAACATCAACTTTCTCTCATGATTTTTATCTCTACTGTTATTATTCATACAATATTATATTGACATTCCTGTTTTAGAGATAAAGAGGGGACTAATCTGAAGCGAATCAAAGAACTTTTCAATTTCTCTGAAAAGATGAACATTTCAAGTTTTGCAAACCCTTTCATAATTTGAGTTTCGCTCAATATTTTCATGTTACGTTTTTAAAGAATCTTCTAAGCATGCATTCACTCAAAAGTCAGGTCTATAATAATAAAATGTATAAATTTTTAAATATTAAAGTCATAATCAAAATGATTGGAGGTTTAACTACCAAAGAGAAGTCCCTTTCACATTAAAAGCATGCTCATACCCCTCCCTTCTGTAAAAAAGAAGCCATCCAGAACCAACCATCAATGAATTAAGTGCTACCCAATGGAGCGTGGGATAACAATTATTTGTTACAATTACTGTCCCTTGTATTAAACTGTGTATACAATTCATTATTGCAAACCACACGCAGACCCAGTAGAAAGACCACAATATATGACATACACTATGTACTTATTTTGATTTTGTTTGTTTTTTAATATGTTTCATACTATAACAGACAGGAAATGCATAGAGAAACGCTTTTCTTTTAATCTATTTTATATTGGACTGTCTTCTGCAAACAAGAACACAAGAGCTCACAGTGCATTTAAAACTATCACACTGAGCTATAAAGAGATGGATATATTTATTATCTATATAAACATATAAAACTACATCTCAAACTTTGACCGGTCTAATCTCAGAACCACTGCACCCACAACTGCCATATTTCACAGGTGATTTCCAAGTAGCCTGCTTTAGGTTCTTAGCGAATAATCTATTGGATCAAATCAGTAGTATAATTATATTATAATTCGGCACTAAAAACATGATCAAATTGATCGAAGCTTCATTTAGATCTAAAGGAAGACAAACTTGATTTTCTCAAGTTGTCTTTTGATATAGCAGTTTTTGCAGCTCACCCCCTCATATATATATGAGGGGGGTGAGATGCAAGTCCGATATATGCACCATTTTTACATAATGTGAGTTTTTTCACCATCTTGGACTTTGAATGAAAAGTATTCTGATGATGAAGTCATTTTTGTTCAAAATTGAATATATCGTATTAGAATTCAGCTCTTTAACATCAAATTGATCGGGCTATATTTAGAACTACGTGATGAAAAACTTGGATTTTCTCAAGCTATCTTTTGTGGATATAAGTTTTTTGCATCACAACCCTCAAATATAAATTATTTTCGATCAGTTGACATAGATGGGAAATCTTTGAAACTTATCATTTGCTATCTTTATTTCATGTCTACCAGGTAATGTCTTTTACTTCGCACACTGGCATGGTATTTCTCTGAGGAAGGGTTGCATAATTTGGAGTTCCAACTTTAGTTTCTACATGGTTTCTGATCTTCAAACTCTATAGCAATATTTTTTACCCAAAATTTAAAAGCTTTAATTAGCGATAAAAAATATAACCATCCATGCGTAAATATACGTGTTGTGAACTTTACGTGCTTTTAATTCTTTGCCCCTATGCATAATGTACATGTACACTACATTGAATGTTGTGATAAAAATTCAATAAAAATAAATTTCACTTTTATACCTCTTGTCTACTAAAAAGAAGAAAAAAAGGGGTTCAGCTCAAGCTCGAGCCGGATGAAGTGAAGCAAGCTCAAAAGCCAATGGGCAGCTTGACATAACGTCGGAAATTTGACCATCCTGATGTTTTAATAGTCTCATATCTGGCAACTTTTGCAAATTGAAAAACAGTGTCTGGCCGCACAAATTAATTCCAACTTGCCTAGTAGCCTGTAATGTTCCAGAAAAGATTGATAATTTCCCTAGGATGAACCTCCTTTAACACTTTAAGGGGATATGTGACACCTGGAATATGCCATTTGGGGTCTAAATATCAAAATTGAGGTTATATTATAGGGCATTTCTTTCTAGTTTCACCTCTTAGCTGCACTTATAAACTATCCTCAAGTTTGAATTCTGTTTTTCTGTGAAAAAAAGTCTTTGAAGACAATCGTCACAAGTTGAGTGACAAATTATCATACTTTGCCTTATTTTGAGGCCCTCACAAAACTTATAACCCCTTGAAGATAATAGGATCGTCCTACATTACTATTACACACCTTGTCGTATGACCTGTGCTTTCATGTTGAGACTAGACAGTCAGCAACAATAGCATTATTTCGATAGTAAAATATTATTGTATTCAGCACGATAACAAAGCCCATACTTCCATATATGGGCAAAGATTACACTCGAATGCCACAAACATTCAAGCGGCCAGTCGTGAAGTCTCTCTCTCTCTCACGACTGGCCCCTTTAACCAATCAACACCGCTCTTCCGCGTTGTGCTTCCCACAAGTGTTTTCCCAATTGGACCATCATGAAGGTTTCATTCTATTTTCAATGATTATAATATTTGATTACAGAATATACATATATATATATATATTCTATGCATCGCTTTTATTATCATGTTTGATATCACAAGTAAAAAAACTCTTGTGAGCTGAAAGTTGTGTGAAATGTGTGTATTTTTAGTGTTGTGAAATTTCAACAATACTTAAATTCAAAAGTAAAGCAGACTTACAGGCTCAAAGCCAAAAGAAAACAACCCATACTAAGTTTTTTTTTTGCATACTAGCTAACAGCTATAGTCTATCACTGGAATGACACAAACACAATGCATGCTACATACACGCATTGAAAGTAATGAGGTGTCCATGCATCTATGCAGGTGACATTTCCAGAATATTGTTTTTAATGCATGGATTTGGAAGGAGTTCAGTAGTTGGGACCTAGCCACTATTTTAACACCAGCACCATTCCTGGGACTACTCACCCCCTCACTCCATCCTAGCTGAAGCATAGGTGGTGAATGTTAAGAAAATGGCTGGGTCTTGACTATGGAATTCCTGCCATGGATTTTCAGTGTAAAATACAAGATAAATGAATTTACACAAACCGCCATTAGTTCAACAATCTGGGCCTTGCCAGATAAAGGTCTCTACAATACACATTATTGGACGATATTTATAAACAAACTTTTGGAGAATGTAGGGTAGGCCATACTCGTTTACAGACATAGATCTAGATCTACAGCTAAATCAGTAAATCTAACTAGAGAATCTAGATCTATGACAAAATGTATACTATTTATATCCTACACCTGTCTACATTGTCTGATTTTACTGTGTGTTAACTGACATTTAACAACTTCTTCAATCCTTCATAATTACTGACCAACTCTATTCTTGAGTATACTGTCACGCCAATATATTCTATTCTAATCCAAAAATATTAATCCAATTTGGTTGTAAAGTGATGCTGTGTTTAATTCTGTTTTTAAAGTCCTCAGTGCCATTGCTGAGGTTTATGTCTGTTGACAACCCATTCCACAACCTTACCGTACTAGGGAATTAAAGGTGTTGTATTTGGATCATAGATCTAGATCTATATTTTAAAAACAATCATACAGGAAAAAATGACAGTGATAAAGCTTAACATATTTGTAACTTGCTACACGCACGACTATGACAGTCTCTTAGCCTAACTGCTCCTTCTCTAGAAAAGCAAGGCATTGACGGGCAAATTAGGGGACGACGCCCACCTATGGCATTTCGCTTCACAATCGAGGCTCTGTAACTAGAAAAACTCTTTGGCTTCAATTCCACTTGCCGTTAATCGTATATTAGGCCTTCCTATTCCCTTTTATTTTAGACATTACTATAATTATTTTTCTACTTTGTCTGCAAATAAGATAATACTGCGTTTCAGAATGGGATGTTGCTGAGAAGCCAAATGTAAACAATGACTATTGTGTTACCTTCAAACTAGCAACACTGAAAGCAGCTCCGAAGTCAAACAAAGAAAATGGCGCCTAACGATGAAAATAGTAACAACCCTAAATAGTAATTTAGGTTAAATACACTTTCTATCAAATACCGTACCTGTGTGCGTTCGGACGTGAGATTTCAAATGAGAACTCTTATTATACGATTTCCCACATCCAGGATGGGTACATGTATGCGTTTTCTTTCCTAGAATACTGCTAGTTTTAACCAAATCATCGACATGTTTCACATCAAGAGTAGGCGTGGTCGGTCGTTGGGCCGTCGAAGGTGTTGCCTGTACAGATGAAATTGGTTGAGGCATAGGCATTACCATATCCCACTCTTCGTGGTAATTATTGTCCTGTTTGAAAGTTTTTAGATCTGTAAGAATTCTGGCGACAAGATTAGCGTTTATATGTTCATTGCGAACGGTTAAAATGTTGTCGGAATGACAATCGGTGTGTCCTTGGACTTGATTCTCTCCATCTTTAATTTCTGCCTTTGGTTCGGTTTTCACCAGTTCTACCTCGACACCTATG